>QOZY01000179.1:0-65546 GCA_003351005.1 Cystobasidiaceae sp. HBUAS51001 | reverse complement strand
ATGTCAGCTCTCTTGAAACTTTCATCTGCCAATTTCACCTTTGGCTCGCTGGCGATACAAAAGGGCTCCTTGTCCTGCTTCCATGGCCAAGGCTTCGCTTCATCAACATGGTCTTCACGACCTGCATTTTCCTTTTCGTTTCGAATCAGGTTGCAATTGCTACAGGCTCCTTGACCGACTGGATCTGCGGCAAGCAGATCAAGAAGCCGGCTGGAACCTTACCGATCAGCGGACAGTACATGCCTCTCAACACAATGAATGGCGGTGGCTCCAATGATGAGCTCGCGGAGATCAGGACGGTCCCTGGCAAGATCGAGCGACTTATGGCGAGCTTGCCGATTCGCTGCGCCGTCTTGATGGGATTGATTTGGATCATCAACCTGCTCTACCCAAGTGCTCACCCTAGCCAGGGACACTTGTTACCAACACATTGATGGACCACAGGACTCCGTCGACTCAATGGTCGGGAAGTTACAGAAGTGTCGCATTGCACGCCGATATAGGGCTTGCAGTACATGGATAAAGCATACATGCCAAGCGCAAGAAGCGCTTGTATCATAACTGCCAGTAGTAAATAGAATGCCTGCCAATACATAAATGCAACATTGCATAGAAGCGCTCTCCATTTCTCTTGCCTATGGATTTGGTGGCGCGCCGTCGTTACTGGTTTGTTCGTTTGACGGCTTTTTGCAGGTTGACCACGCGTAGACTCAGGACAACTAGCAAGAGGAGAGAAAGCCCGTCTGCTATGAACGGAAGCACTAGCGGGAACGCCTCTGGCAGTCGCAATAGTGGTGGCCGCGACGGCAGTGCGTCTGGCCATCGTGGCCGTGATGTCAAAGGCAAAGGTCGAGGTGGAGGAGACGTCAGAGGTGGCAGGAACCGCGTGCGTAAGGCCGCAGACTACACACCAGCTCAAACGCCTCGCATGGACCAGGCTGCCGTCGCAGAAGCAAGCCGGCTCGCCATCGAAAAGGCGGAACGGGAACGCGAGACTTTAGCTGCAGCTGCTGGACTGGAGGCAGCAGAAGAAGAGCCAGAGACGTGCTACATCTGCGCCGAGCCTGTGCGATACTTCACTCTCGGTACATGCAGCCATAGGACCTGTCATGTCTGCAGTCTACGACTGAGAGCTCTCTACAAGAAGCGGGAGTGCACGTTCTGCAAGGTGACCGAATCGAATCTTGGGCCACTAATTGGCGCATCAAGCTGAGATGTCTTTATGCTTTCCCTATGGCAGGTCGATCTCCCCTCGGTCATTACAACTATAGATGCAATCACGCCGTTCCACGAGTTCCCGCCAGATGCATTTCCACATACGGATGCGAAACTGGCCATCGCATTCGAAACCAGCGAGATGATGGAGGATACTTTGACTTTGCTGCGCTTCAATTGTCCGCAAATCGAATGCGACTATCTAGCTTCTGGCTGGGTAGACTTGAAGAAACACGTCAAAGCTGCCCACGGAGTTGTCTTCTGTGACTTGTGTACAAAGAACAAGAAGATCTTCAGTAGGTCTTGACAGATCTCAAAATTGCAAACTCGGCTAAGCCACTCTTCCGGACAGCCCATGAGCATACTCTGTACACTCCGCAGCAATTGCAATCGCACATCAAGGAAGGTGATGCCCAGGCAGGAGCAGGCGATGAGGAAGAGTCCACTGGATTTACTGGTCACCCAATGTGCGAGTTCTGTCGTATCACATTTTACGACAGCGACCAACTGTTCACACACTGCCGAGACAAGCATGAACAGTGCTTTATCTGCATCCGCAACGGATCAGGTCGCTACCAATACTACGTGGACTACCCCCACCTCGAAACCCACTTCCAGGCATCGCATCACCTGTGTCTCAACCCGATGTGCCTGGAACAAAGATTTGTAGTGTTCGACACAGAAATTGATCTCCAAGCACACCAAGTGCAGACTCACGGAGAGACGGTCGGCAAGACTGCAAGACGGTTAGAAACGAATTTCACTTATGGCCAAACGCGAGATCCTAGGGCTGGTGGAGGCGTTTCCATGGCGCCAGATCGTACTACTACATCCTCCACACGTCCGGTAGCCTCTACGTCGCAGTCCGCGGTCAATCACGTACCACAGATTCCGGAGAGCCCGGCATCGTCCTCAGCCGTTAACGGTGTCATTGGAAGTCGTGGGCAGCGCGTGCCTGGCTTGAATCGGGGAGGTTTCAATACTCAGCTCAGTGACACCACGAGTGCCGCGAGGAAAAATGGCAAAGTCAGTGCGGCACAACCGCCGGTCATGGGCGATTCGGTGACGGGAGTGCATCAGAGCGATCCGCTTATGGCAGTGTATGTCTGCTTGCTTGCCATAGCTGCCAAATTCTAAGACGCTCTGGTTCTTCATAGGCGCCATTCCTCCCTGCTCACGCGAGTCAGCGAGGCTGTCAATGGTAACGAGAGCAAGCTTGCCGCTTTTCGAGCGGCGATACGAGCCTATCGGGCATCCGAAACTTCTGCAAATGATGCCATAGGGACCATTCACCATTTGCTAGACAATCAACTAGATATTACGGGTCGAATTGTCACGTCTGCTGCCGATCTCTTGGATTCGAACGACAAGAGAGACACGCTTTTGACAGCTTGGGACGCGTATTCTCATGCGGCGACCTCAAATGTCGATCTTTTTCCATCGCTTGTACCGACGGCTCCCAGCACCAGCGCCAATGGTGCTGGCTACAGGTCTGCACCCGCTAGACGTGGTATCATTCCCAAATCAGCTAAGCAGAACAATGCAGCAGTGTGGGAAAGAGTTGAGCAGGCTGCAGCCAACAAGAATGTTGGTGCTATTCCGGGCCTTACTCGGACAGCACCGAAGGAGAAGTTCCCAGCTCTGCCCTCGGCCTCTCACTCTGTGTCTCAAACCGCTGGCGTGCGCGGAGCAACGCCTTGGGCTTCAACGAGGCAACAGACCAAGTCTCCCGGATCGACATACTTCCCTGTAGCATCCAGTGCCTCGACGTCGTTGATGCCTTCGCCAGCCAGGTCGCCAGCGATTGGGCGGCCAGCTCCAGCGCCAGCTGCCACTCCGCGAGACTTTCCAAGCCTACCCAATGCTCCTCTTGCACAAGCGCGAGCGGCACAGAAGGCAGCCATTTTCTCACGTTCCGGCAACTCCACCCCCAACATGTGGACAGCAGGCAGTCCTCCTGCCCCGGAAGCGATTCAAACCAGCTTGGCCAATCTACAAATTCAAAGTCCCGACAGCGGTGCCGCCACGCTGGGAGGAGCTATGGCAAGCAGGAAAAAGAAAGGCAAACAAATACTGTTTCACCATGGCTTGTGAGCAGTATGCGAATGCTTCAGCCATGTCGTGAAGGAGGTGCTTGTTAATGTAGCATGGGCAAGACTGCAATACAACATTGACATCGTCCCGGATCTATTGTCATTCACATCGTCTACATGATCTTGCCGAAGGCAGGTATAAGAGATTGAGCCATGGTGAACGAGAACACCAACTTTGGCGCGACGACCAGCAACTGCAGACAGACATTTTAGCGCGACACTGATCAACCAGACTTGCGATGCGGTGCGCACCTTTGGTGTCAAACCTTTGAAGAACGCAGCTGTGGTATTCGGTCAGACCAGCGACTTCAGTAAGTATCAGCGGAGCAAGAACTCACAGACACCCTCGTGACGAATGAGATCCCGCACCAGTGTCATGCCGCCCACCTTCGACTCGAAACTGCAAGTGCGTCAGCCTGTGTTTATACGTCCTTCAACGGATGCTGATGTACGTACTTCTGATTCTGGACGCGAGTCTAGTGGCAAAGAGCTCAGCCTGAGGTGTGGACAAACGCAAGTCTGGAGACGCACCTTAATGACATCAAGCGGTTGTGAGATGGCAATTGACGCCACGCTGCCCATTACGGAGGCAATAGCATTTTGGGTCCATGTAGCTGCACTGTAGTCCTGCAGGCCTAGGATGTATTCTTTGGTGAATGCCGAACCACCGAAAAGCTGTTGAAGATCCGCTTCTGTCAGTCACAGCAAGTTGTGTGTTCGACGTCAAAATTTAAAGATTTACCGCAAAACTTCCCGGTGCATTGCGTGCTGCAGTCCAGCCCCAGCCTCTGTACAAAGCGAAACCCTCGTCGGCGACGATTCTGAAAACACCCCTGCCTCGGAATGCTTCGGGATTTGTTCTTCGGAAAGCAAGCCATCAGCGCGCTTTAACAAGACACAATGCTTGTGAAGTGCTGCACTCACTGCCGCTTGATCTTCAGTACATCGAGTGGGAGAAGTACAATCTCGCCCACTCCAATAAAGCTAAGTAAGAGATTGAGACAGAATCAGCAACTGCTTATCCGTTCAAGGCGAGTACTCGACACTGACCTTCCGGCAGTGGCATGCATCATAGCTTTGCCGTTCTTCTCGCCAAACATATTGACGAAGCTCCGCTTATAGTTTGCGCTGTTACACAATCCTCGTCAAATGCAATCGCGAGATTGCACTCAGGAAGAAGCCTCACTTGAGGAAGTCATTGGCATACGGCTGCCCTCCAAACCTTGCAACATTACAGAATTTAGCGATGTGCCAGAACGGCAGGGCAAAGCTGGCACTTACTTGTAGACTCGCTGCAGGACCTTGTAGCCAGCAGCATAACCCAGACCAGGGAAAAGACTGAGGAACTTGCGACCTGCGCTTGCATCGGCATGGTTTCGAAAGATAACGGCGTTCAAGGTTTGGAAGGACAACTGTATTTGAAGCAAAGCTAGTGCTGAGTACTGGCCAAAATGAGTAGCACATGCGTTGTACAAGCGTACGTTGGCTCGGTTGCTCATCAAACGCTTGCTTATCGTGTCCACCTGGTGGCATGACCGGGCAGCGTGTCAGACAGGTTCGCCATCGCGCATCAAGCTTCGCAAGACTCACCGGATGGAACAGAAAGAGCTCAGCAATGCCTGCGAACGTATATACCTTGTCAACAGCGGCTCTACAATGACCAGAAAATTTACTGGTCCGATCATCCCGCTGATAGTAGGTGAATGTTGCATGATGCAGACCATGTCCACTGCTCTAGCAGCCAAAACGTCCACTCACCTGAGGCTCCACTGCCTGCAATGCGGGCTGCTGCAGACTCTTTGTGCTTGCCCATCGTGGGTGCCATGGCGGGCGGGCGGTCCTAGGCTTTTCCTTGAGGCGCTATTGCGGAGCTCAATGTGTGCCACTGGCAAAATCCTGCGGCACCGAACGCAGGCTGCAGCTATGAGACTGGTTCGGGGTTGGCTTCGCTCGAAATGATGCTTGGAAGTTCCTGCAATCAATGTATTCCTGTTGGCAACCCGAGCAGAGCGGAGCTGCACGGCGGGCGAACTTCGCGCGGAAGAACTGCTCGGTGGCGCACTGCCCTGTCTCGCAGTTTTCGTAGAAGGACGAAGATTGCCATTGGGAGGGCGCATTCACAAGCCTTGCTGGTCTAAAACGTCTACTTTGGTACAGTTTGAACAGCTACACCATTGCACCTTATGGCACCGCCGGACTACTCCCAACTACTAGCACTACTGCCCATGATGGTGCCCGAAAAGCGTACTCAACGCCAAAGGTGTGATCATACCAAGCAGGAAGAGCCCAATGCGTGATCTCTTGCTGCGTGAAGCCGAACCTGTTGCAAGCGGTTCTGAAGGAGTATTCGCGGTCGCGTTCCCGCTTGACGAATCCATCTCGGCCATGAGGTGTGTAGATACAAAAAGGAAGGTGCCAGCAGAGAAGAGTAGAGCCATCCCAGCTGCAGACCACGAGAATAGAGTAGTAACAGAGATGGTGTGAGCTATGAGGAAGGGACACCTAAATATGGAATGGCTTTGAGAAGCGGCTTACTCCAGAATTCTAGCCGGCCACGCATGTTCCCAGCAAAGATGCCTTCGACATTGCCATCCTCTTCGGCCCCTTCGTTCATGCTCTCGCTCCAACTGATCAATGTAATGGTCTTTAGCAGGACCCAAGTAGCCACAGCCCCTGCCGGCGTGGCTAGTGCGAACCAGACGAGCGCTTTATGAATGTGGTTTTTGTATGTTGCCAAATTGGAAGATGGGGCGTTCGACAAGAGCAGCGCGGATAGCGAGAAAGCTACGGGAGCTTTGTGAATGAGAAGCGAGATGAACACGAGGAAGGACAACTCCGATCCCCCTTCACCCATCCCACCATGCTCTGTACCGTTCGCCGCACCAGCAGGAAACGACGCCGCAGCGCCAAGAGAGATGCCATCGGCAAGAGCGTGGAACAGAAGTCCGATGAATGTTGAGAAAGCAGGTGATTTCGAGTCCAATGGGTCAAGAGCGGCGCTCTCGCTTGTCCGCCTGCTTCTTGTTGCCACTGTAAAGTATTCCCCTTGTGCGCCCTCGTGATGTTCGGCATCACCATCGATAGGATAGCCTTGCTCGGATCCTATAGCGGAGTCTGGCTCGCGGTTTGATCCGTCAAAGCGCTTATTGGGCGTTTGTATGGGTAGAGAAAGCTTGTTCCGTTGATGAAGGTGCCCTTCATCGCTGGCATATTGATGCACACAGAACCTACAAAGCATCAACGGATCAGCATCTTGCAGTTTATCTGGAGGGTTTAAACATGCCATACATTAGCAGGAAGCCCGCGCATAGAGCGCTGCCGACCCAGATGCCAATCGCCGAGTCGTGCGGGTCCTCGACATGCTCGTGCACCTCGCCTTCACCTTCGCCTTCTTTACCATTCTGCACGCTTGACAGGATGACGGCCATGCCTTCAGGTATGATGACCGCCAAAGCCGTGGCTATGAGCAGCCCAACCGAGAAGATTGAGACGGCACCCACGCCCGCTGCCCGTGGCTTGCTGAGTGACGGTATGCTGAGCGGCGCCGAGCCCATGGCGAACGTGCCCAGGGCCATCAGCGTCGACTGCAGCACCAGCTGCAGCAGACCCATGACGACCGGTGCAGCGGGAGGAACGCTCCAGTACGTAGATTCGGGTTTTGTGCTTATTGTTCCAGAGGCAAGAACAAGAGGCAAGAGACCGGCCGATCATCGTTCACGTGCCTTTTCATCCTGCAGGCATAGTTCCTTTTTCCAGCAATAAAGCAAAGAGCATGCTAAGACAACAAACAGATTATGCACCAGACTACACGTTAGAGCTACATCGTCACAAGAAAGTGTGTGATTTGTTGCCGGCTTTGGGCTGGTTCATCGACTTGGGTGGCTTTTTGAAAGCTGGTGGCGCTCTCTCGCTTGTCTGCCCACTGGCTACCTCGCCTTTCTGACGTTTAGCCTTCTTCTTCGGCGATTCCTCCTCCATTGGTGCATCCAGGATGGATTTCACTCCCGTATAGTCGAAGGGTTTGACGAACCCTCTCGCCGATGTGCCATTCTGACTGGCCGTCTCGAGCTTCACCTGGCTGGCCTCTTCGGGCTTCTTGCGCTTCTTCTGTTCTGACTTAGGTCGATTGCTTACTTGAACGATATTCTTCTCCCATTGGTTTCCAGGCGAGGCAGACCTCTCTTTCTTGCGTTTCTGGCGGTCTTCACTTCCGGCCCCCGCTCCAGTCTTCGCGTCAGAGGTCCCAGAAGACATAGCCGGCATGGACACTGGCTGGAGTTGCGCGAGAAGATCATTGTGAACTCGTTGCATGACTGCAGCGAAACGAGACGGCCCGGGCCGCTCGGAAGAGGCTGTCCCGCTTTTGCCAAACAGCATGCTCGTGCTTGACACGAGCGAAATGCGTGGCTGGCCAGACGACGCGCCCTCCTCTTTGAACAGAGCCGAAGCGGTGGCGACTCCTTGACCAGACGAGGCTTGAGCAATGCCAGCGACAGTCGACTCTGATGCCGCGTTTTCACCCGTGTCCGGCTCTGATGCAGCTTGGGCGACACCGCTGGCAACTTGTTTGAGAATCTGCTCGGATCTTGCTCTGATGTAGTCTTTCATATCAGGTCCCAGAGCCAATGTCAACTCTCCAAGGTTCTTCGGTAGCCTTTCTGCGATAGCCAAGAGGCTTCGGCTGGGTAGCACATAGCCCGGTGAAACGTCTTCTTGTCTGGCAAGCTGGTCTCGCCAATCGTGCAAAGCACGCATAGCGTGATACTTGGCTTTTCCCTGCTTGTCTCGCCAGGTCCAAGGTGCAGGTGCCGCGCTTGTGCTTGTGCTTGCGCCCTCGACTGAGGTAACAGAATCTTGATTATCGATTCCCCAAAGTTGCAGCTTGCCAGCTCTCTCTGCCATCTTTCGCCAGCCTCCTGAACCGAGCCCCTCTTCAGAGTCGTATGACACATGTTGATAGGACTGAGAAGCGGTTTGCGCGCTCCTGCGGCGTATATCGTCCAGTACTGCTTGTGTCATCTCCGGGCGGCTCCTTAGTGCATTGTAGATTTCGATCAGAAAGTGTGTATCGCTACGCGCATATTGCAGTAGTTCAGGCGTAAGCGGTCGTATACGCCAATCCGCGAGTTGATACTTCTTGTCGGGTGTAAAGGCTGTGTATTCCTTCAGGAGGGATGCGAGAGAATGGCCAGTAAAACGTCCGAGAGCGCGAGAAGCGTGATACGTATCGAAAAGATTGACAAGATACAAGCTGAAGTCTTGTTGAAGCCATTGGACATCGTAATCGGCTCCATGCAGGACCTTGACAATACTTGGATCCGCTAGCACTTCGTTGAGCGTATACAGGTTCGCCCGAACGGCAGGTACCAGCGGATCAATGATAAAGTCTTCCTCAGTTGTCGAAATCTGGCATGCAAGACATTAGTTAAAGCCATTGTATTGCGCTCCCAGAAAGTCGTACCTGTATCAGGCACGTAAAGCCTCGGAAACTATGCTGATCGTGGTGCTCTAGGTCGACTGCAATCGTTGACGCTGTTCTCAGCTTGGTCAAGCACTCTGACAGCAACTCTGTGCTGTCGACATAGGTGAAAGCTTTGTGATGCATTCGGTTGCTAATCTTCTCGATGGTGGACGAAGCTTCGCCCTCAGGTACCGGCAACGGATGAGTGAGAGCAGCTTGTATCTCGTGGATGTACGGATTCTGTACGAAAGGTCGACTACCACCAGTCGAGGCTATCGCAAGATCAAGAGGCACAAGTGCATGTGGCTTTGCGGACAGGTTTGGTGTGAAGACTGCATCTCTGCTGTTGTCTGTGGCGTCTAGGAAATCAAGCTGTGGTTTGCGAATGTCGCCTGCATTTCGAAAATTCGACGATGACCGGACGGCTGGCGCTGCAGAGGTACTTGCTATCGGAACTTCTGAGTTTGCTATTGTGTTCGTGGCCTTTTTGCGCGCATGCTGCTCGTCTAGCACTGCATCAATGCCTTCGAGGAGTTGATCGGTAACATCGACAATCCTCTTCTGGTAGCCATCGAGGACATCATCCTCTTGTAGCTCTTGACCTCTCCCGCTCTGCTTGCCTTTCGATTGTCCACTGGTCTGCTGCTTTGCAACATCAAGCACGCGGCTGGCGACATGCAGCAATCGTTTGGAAGCCTCGTCGACTTTTCGGCCTAGTGGCCTGGATAACGTGCGCTGGTACTGTAGTTCGCCAGGAGCAGGCAGCTGACTGGCAAGCCGGGTGGACGCCAGAAGAGCCTTCTGCAAGTTCGCACTGAACCCTTCAAAGTCACTGAGGCCAGAGGTCGCCATCGGCACCGCTGAGCGATAATGCTGAAGATGCGAACTGGCCAATGTGCCACGCAGCGACACCACTCGGGCTAGCAGACCAGCCACGATGGCGAAGTTTGACTCGAGACTGTTGACCGGTGGAATTTCTGTCTTCCAGCAGTGCTTGAAGAATTGTCACGATGAGCGGGAGAGTAATGTGTGTTTTGGACAGCTGGACGGCTGGAAAAACGTCGCCACCAGACTTCTGGGCAGCATGACGGGCGCGTCAAGGCATGGCAGGAGTACGGCGCAGAGTTACCCATCTCCAGCCTTCACTTCAAGGTAGCTCACGCTCCTACTTTCTCTGACCTGTGCTCTTGCCGTCTGATCGTAGGCGCTTTGCCACTCTGCACGCCGCAGCGAGACATTGTAATTACGATCCTGTTGCTTCAAGATGCAGGTGTATGCAATCATCATAGCAGGCTCATATCCGCTACGCCCTATCATGTGTGAAGATTTCCGCTGTCTCCATTTCTAGATGCGCTTCCCTTGCGTCTTAACACTTGCACTTCGCGCGCCGGCTCTCTACAGCCGGACGGTAGACATGACATGCGGTAGATGAGTAGGTTGTGCGCAAAAGCACGAGTCAGCAAACAAGGATGTTTGATATATGGTGTGTGGAGGGAGTCTGACGCTATCTCAGCTCGAAGCAATAATTCGGTTTGCAGCCCTTTTGCAGCTCTCTCCGGCGCTGGTGAAGACGGCCTAGCTGGCCCCGGTCAAAGCTGGCGCTGCTCGACCTTCATCCAACACCGCGAGCAAAGATGGTGCGAGCAGACCGGCTTTTCCCAGTCACCATCCCAACGCACCCAGATGCCGTGCAGGCTGCAGAGGTGCCTGGCACAGCGACCAGCGAGAGCACTGGCGCATACCGGCTCACAGCGTTCCCGGAGCTGGTGACGATCAACTCGAACCCCGAATATCCGCACACAGTCTACGAGGTCTTCGAGAGGAGCCTGAGGCTGCGTCCTGAGCGAGCTTGCTTTGGCTGGCGCGCCGTCGATCCGGCCACTGGCGACTTTGCCCGCACCCTGACCTGGATGTCGAATGCAGACGTCGACAAGCGTCGTCGAGCTATCGGTTCAGGCCTGCTCGAGCTCGCAAAGCAGGGCATTATTGATACGAACGGCAAGCATACCGGATGGACCGTTGCCAAGTACGTGTTCTGGGAGCGTTTGCGAATGTCTGGCTGATCCTGCACTGTCTCCGACCCACCAGCTGGATGGTCAATCGACCAGAATGGCAGCTCGTCCACCTCGGCGCATGCTCGTACTCGCTACCCATCACCAGTCTATACGATACTTTGGGACCTGGCGTAGTCGAGCACTGCATCAACCACTCTGAGGCCAAAGTTGTATTCGCCACACCCTCCCATCTCCCCGCTTTGCTGGAGCTGGCAGGCAAGAATTGCCCCGCGCTGAAGCTCATTGTCTCGGTTGACAAGTAGGTCTCGCACATCGATGGAAATGCGTCTGTTATAGCTAAATATTACCCTGATCTGCAGCTGGGACACTATCGACTATAATTATGGCGGCCGCATGGTCGGTGGATTGCCCAAGAAAGATGCTTTGCAGGCTTGGGGCAAGACAAAAGGCGTAACTGTTATGGATTTGGCTGAAGGTAAGCGTTATCAGCTGTTGCATTTAGGACAGCGCTTTCGGGACCTTCTCACTGATGCGTTTCCCATCAACCATAGTTGAGCGCATCGGAAATGCCAACCTGCGTGACTGCATACCCCCTTCGCCTGACTCGGCACAATCTATCCTATACACGTCCGGAACAACTGGCATGGTGAGCTTGGATAGATCACAATGCTGTGCATCGCTGACACTGTTGTCGCATATCAGCCCAAAGGTGTCACCATCTCTCACCGTAACATTACCAGCGCATCTCTCGCACAATGCTACGGACAGGGAGAATTCGAGGCTGGTGATATTGCTTTGTCGTATCTGCCCCTGTCGCATATCTTTGAGCAGTTTGTGGAGGTTGTCTTGATGCTTGCGGGTCTCGGCATAGCCTACTCCTGTGGTGATGTGACAAGACTTATCGAGGACATTCAGATCGTCAAGCCGCACGTGAGCTATATTTCGTTCTATGACTGGCATGTATATAAAGACACGCTTACGCATCATGCTCGTCAAGTCAATGGTCGCAGTGCCTCGAGTGTTGAACAGGTTCTACCAGGTTGTCAAGGTGCGTCCAAGCTTTCTGGATTGACAGCGAATCACGCATACTAAGCATGCCGTCTGATGCGGCAGACTGCCACGCTGGATGGTCCCGGTCTAAAAGGCAAATTGTCCCGGGCCGCCTTCAATAGTGCCTTGGCAAAGCTCGACTCGGCCGAGCCGACGCTGCCTTCCGCCTACAATCCATACGATATGCTCGTCTTCCGCAAAGTCCGCTTGGCATTTGGTGGTCGACTCAAATTCCTTTCTAGTGGCAGTGCTCCTATAGCTCCCGAAGTTCTCAAGTTCTTCCGGGTGGCATTCGGCAACAACTGCGTCTTCGTGGAGGGGTACGGTCAAACGGAGGTGGGCACCAACAATGCTCAAAGGCGTATACAGCGAAGCTGTGCTTAAAAACTCTCTACACCAGGGCATGGGAACGGCCACACGTTGTCTTTCAAGCGATCTCAGTAAGCTTATAGATCAGATCAAATGTGTACCTTGCTGACCACTTACAACAGCCGCTTTCGGATACGTTGGTCCTCCACTGCCCTGTTGCGAAATGAAACTCCTGGACGTACCGGACATGGCGTACCTTGTGAGTTGGCTCAAGTAGTATACGATATACAACATAGCAAGCTAATCAGTCCCACCTATTTAGCATACGGATCAACCGAATCCACGTGGTGAGATCCTCTTCCGAGGTGAAAACATCTTCAAGGGATACCTCAGAGACGAGAAAAATACGAAAGAGACGCTCGACGATGAAGGCTGGCTGCACTCTGGCGATATCGGCGAAATTGATGCCAAAGGCAGACTCAAGATCATTGATCGCAAGAAGAACCTTCTCAAGCTCAGCCAGGGCGAATACGTTGCTCTGGAGAAGGTTGAGAATACCTACACGCTGTCGCCTTTGGTCGCTCAGATCTATGTCCACGGGGACTCTCTACGAGACCACCTTGTAGCTATCGTAGTACCTGAGCCTGTCGCCTTTGGAGGTATGTCACAGCGTCGCATGCAGACTAAAGATGAAAGCTGATACGGTGAGGCAGAGTTCCTGAGGCGCATGGGTAAGGCACCCAGCTCACAGGACCCCGCCGCGTTTGCAAAGGCGCTCAAGGACCCAGGCGTCATTGAGGCGACATTCAAGGAACTGTGCAAATATCACGCAGGGAAGCTCAACGGGTGAGTCATGCGGTATACTGCATTTTCTGCCGCTCACAAGCCCTTGTCAACAGCTTTGAGCAGATTAAAGCAATCAGGTTGTCGCCCGAGGCCTTCCCAGCCGATCTTATCACGCCTACCATGAAAATCAAGCGCAGCGTTGCGGCCAAGCATTTCAAGAACACCATCGAGGAGCTTTATGCGGCTCCACGAACCGACAAGCGACCCATGAAGCTTTGAACACACGCTTGACTTACTGCGATTGTCGGCAAAATACTTGTACTATAGTCGATGGACGAAAAGCTATGATACATGTTTGACCGATGCGAAGAAGCTGGGCATACAATTGCGCCAAACTCATTAGGGCGAGTCGTTGAGCGCAACACAAGACACGGCTTTGTGGTGCCCGGCATATTGTTTGACCGTGGTCCCAGTAGCAAGCTCCCACAGCCTTGCATAGTGATCTGAACTTGCTGAAACGAGGTACGCGGAATCGGCTGAAAAGGCCATGTCCCAAACCCATCGCTGATGACCTAGAAGGGTCTTGTCGAGCGTGGCAGTCGAGGGGTCCATGTTCCAGATCTTTATGGACTTGTCAGCAGAACATGTTGCCAGCGTCTTGCAATTTGGCGCAAGCAAAGTCCGTAGAAGATATTTCGAGTGCGCCTGGAATTTGGTTCGGGGTTGCAGATCGGTCAAGTCTCTGCCTTGCTGCATGTTCCAAATATAGACGAATCCCTGGAGATACAGCTGCTTTTTAGCCAAGCGGAGTCGGCGTTGTCGAGAAATATAGCAACTGACCTTGTTGTTCCCTGCTATGAGACAGCTAGTATCGCTCGCGACAGTCACACTTCGCACGGGCACGTCATCCTCGGGCATCTGTAAAGCTCTGATCAGACCGGAATACTACGGGCCATTGCTCAAGCGACCTACTAGCTCATGTGTCAGACTTCTTCCGCCCAGATCCCAGATTTTGATGGCTCCAGATTGATCGCAGGAGACGAGTTCGCCTTGATTCGGATGTATGACACAGTCGTTCACTGGCGACTTGTGATCAAAATTGCGCTGCGGTGCCTTTGGTGTTCGAGTGTCCCATATCTTCAGTGTGCCGTCTTCCGATGCCGTCACGAGCCAGCGTGCCTCGTTCTGCCACGCTATGGCGGTGATGTTCCCCGAATGCGAGTCTAGAGAAGCGACCTGTATAGACGCAATTGTAACATTATCAGCATTAACATGGCTACAGGTCCTGGTACTGTCGAAGCTCTCCGCTTACAGGTGGGGTGTTGCCGCCAGGCTGAGGAGGTTGTGTAAGGTCGTAGATCTTCACTGCCTGGTTGCCAGCAGCCGCAATGAAGCGCTTGTCGGGACTAATCGCAATCTTGTTCAGTTGCTACGGCACATGGGCAGTGGAGAGTTGGTCAGCTTGTCTGTTCGAGTAGAGCGGCGACTGTCTATCAAGCGCTACGACTACGACTAACCGACTCTGGATGCTGGATGGTCCGGCTGCATATCCCGCTCCACGCCTCCCAGAAACGGATGGTATTGTCATAGCCTCCAGTGCAGAGCAGTACGGCCATCGCAGGGTCCTGCTGTTGCTGTTGCGGTACCTGCTGAGATGCAGTCGGCGCTGAACGAGCTGGCTGTGGGACTCGCGCGTCCGACGCTGCTGCTTGCTGATGGGCAGTATCTACCACACGAGGCATGGCTAGGGCAGGCCTCGCATATGTGCAACCTGGACGTGCCTGCGCTTAGGCTCGACTCGCTGTTGGTACATCGGAACTCCACAAAGGTGTGACCGCTGGCGCGCCAGGCAACGAGCCACCGCGGACCAATTCTTTTACATCCCTTTTACAAGGCATTGGAGGTGGCCCGTTGCTGTACATGAGATTCCCATTCACAAGCCTACGACAGAGCTATACGTACTCTTACGCTGGTAGGTCGTCTTCGATGCTGCCATTGTGGCGACAAATGTTTTACGGCTAAGAGGTGACATCCGAATTCTACACAGCAGGCTAGGTTCTTGGTTCCCATCTCCTCAATTAGCACCCTTTCCCGAAGTCCTTGCAAACCTCGCGCCCCTGCGCTTTGATGTTGTCAACAAGCCAAAGGCGACTATTGCTGAAGACCAGGATTCCGTTGGGAAGGAAAGCGAAATTATTGGACGTTTCCCCGACGGATATCTTGCCAAGCAGTGTGCCTTGAGAGTTCCATACGTGCACACCATCTCCACACCCGGCCCAAACGTTTCCTTGGGTATCTGTATGTATACCGTCTGGGAACCCGTTGTCGGGATAAGCGAACAACCGGCGATTCCTAAGCCTCTTGTTGTCGACTATGTCGTAAGCATATATTGTCGCTGGCCTTGTAGTATTTGCTGTGAAATGCTGAGCCCCTGTGTCCGTCACATATAGCGTCTTGTAGTCGGGGGAGAATTCTAGACCATTTGGCTGGTCGAAGCCGTCCGCTACAACCTCGATGTTTCCCGTAGACGGGTCGAGGCGGTATACCTGCTGCGGGATTGTTGGGACCGGACGAAAGTCTTGGTAAAAACCGTAAGCAGCATCGGTGAACCAGAGGTCGCCCGTCCAAGGGTGTTGCCTGACATCGTTCAGAGAGGAAAAGTTCCGGCCGAGATAATTGTTTGAAACGACCCACGATGTGTTCTTGGTTGGATCTACAGAAATCAACGCGGAATAATGCTCAAAGTCGCCTTCGTCGCAGTATAAATGGCAGGGCGGGGCGCCCGTTGTGTCGCTACCAGGTGGATACCAGCTCGTGCCGCCATTGGCTTCCCAAAGGTTTGGAAATTGGGTCGACGTGACGCTGTAATCGACGAGACTGATGATGGTAATGTTAATATTGTCTTGCAGGTCTTGAAAATTGGACGTAGCATAAATCGAGTTGCTTTCTCGGTTGTAGATGCCAGCTTCGTGGAATGCCTCCCATGGCAAGTCCGCTATCTTGGAAGCAGTGGCTTCTGATCCCAAGACGTCGGTCTTGAATGCGTCATTGTAAGAAAGAAGTGAGATTGCAGGCTCTGATACGCTTGTTGCTGCAAGCTGTCTGAAGTAGTCGGCATTGCTGGCAGCTGCAAGCAGGTCAATTGTAACGACTCCAGCGCTGGGAACCTTCATGACGTTTCTCCGCAACGTTTCTTGGCCACCAAGAAGTCTCTCAGATGTGACGGTCTTGAGTGAAAGAAAAGAGGAGTATGCAGGGTTCTCGTTGAGACTGCCAAGTGTTGATACAAGGAAGAGAGGAAGTGAAGTCGCTTTCCTGGCCGTCTAGCTTCCTTTGCGGCTAGCGAAGGCAATTCATACATCCTCCCGGCTCACCTAATGGCTTTCCGTAGCGTCTTCTGCTGAGTCATTACCTTCCCCTATTTCAGATTTCCGATGACCGCGGTAATCCCGGTGATATCGCCGATCCACGCTGATCTACATCTTGCTATGATTTCATCGTCGGTCAAAGCCTTCCAGAGATTTCGACTATATGCCATCAGACTCTGCTTGGACAAGATATCTTTGCGCATCTTGCTTCCGTCTTTCTGCTCAAAGCGACTCGTACAAGACATCTGCAAATCTAGCAGCGCACTACTCAGATTCACACGTACAGCACTACAAGCAAAATGAGCGGCACTTCGAACACCTCAGCCAAGCTCGGTCACGCAACTGCTGGCCAGTCGCAGTCGGACAACCAAGCTCCTGCTCAGAGCTACGGTGGTGCAGCGGACGGTAACACCAGCGTGCGTGCTATCTCAAGCAAACAGTTTTCAGCTTGGCACTGTGCTAATGTTTGACTGCCAACCTGTTGCAGGGAGCTGCCGGAGCCAGCAACCCCGCTGCTGGCGGAGGCAGGATCATTCCAGATGGACCAGCCCAGGAAATTGCTGGTACTCTGCCACAGAACTTCAACTTGGGTGGCATGAAGGTGAGAAGGGTCTCTTTCCTGAAGAATTATGGTGATGCAATGCTGAACAAGATGATTTAGGCTGATCCCAAGGGAGGCGAGAATGTCGTCGCCAACCCCATCCAAGGCGAATCTCTCAGCACATACGGTCACGGTGGCGACACGAAGCACGCCCCTCTGCAGGTCAGCCCCGGTTCTTTCCTCCCATCATTGCCTGCTCCTTGCTAATGCAACGATGCACCTGCAGTCCCACGAGACTTCTGTCCCCGACTCTACCATCTTGGGTCGCCCGAGGGAGAACACCGGCGAGAACCAGAAGCTATGAGCTGTAGACAGCCTGTCAGGACGTGTTCGTTAGAGCACGCAATCCGCCAATGGAATGTATGCGTCCGCGATAGTGTAGAGCCCCGACATTGCATGGCGATGGCGATGCATTGCGTTGCAGTCTCTATTTGCCACTGGCTATGCCGCTATAGTACATATTAGTGGAACTTGGCCAACAAGGGTGGAACAGGCTCCCTTGCAGTCCGTGAAAGTGAGGTCCGTCCAATATGAATATTTCGCCAAAGATCATTGCGACTCTTTTCTCAGAAGTCAATCTCGCTCCATAGCACTGGCAAGATGACTTTGCAGGCCGTATAGAACTGTGAAGACCATGCAGGTGGATCAGTAGCTGTCTCAGGTGGCGGCCGAAGAGCATGCGACCTACGACGAGTATACTTTGCCAAAGGAGTGCGGGGTATGAGAGGAAGCTGGGTGGTCGTGGCTTACCGCCGTCTCGTGGTGTCCGTGGTTCGGTGAATAAAAGGTATATGGAATAGAAGGCAACAGAGAAGAAGTGATAGAGCAGAAGAGGCGGGGATGGGTTGAGCCTGGAGCCATGGATACATTGTCAGTTTTGCAATCTGCGCACGAACAATGATAACAGTTGCGGTACATCACTTACGCAGAAAGCATGCTGACCGGGCCGGCTACACATTCACCGCCGAGCAAGAAGTAGTTGAAGCATCCTTTTTGCAAGACTGCCAGGTTGGCATCTGAACGGAAACCGAAGCATGTCAGTCAATGGTTGCAGCCTTCCAGTCGGGCGAGAAAGAGCCTCACCGCTGGCTCCAAAAAGGCAGTAGAGAGCCATGGCGAGAACATTGACACAAGTAGCGACACCTTTGCGACGCCAATGCCATTCTTCAAGTCTCGAACGCACATCCCACCAATCTTGCAATTCGCAAATGTCTCGTTGGCCGAAAGCAGTATCGTCATTGACGCTGGAAGTCGCTGCAGGTAATGTGATTTGCTTATCACTGGGCACTGGCTTCTCCAGCAGTGTACTGCTACCGTTGGCATAACCATTCATTGTGCCATTTGCGTGCCGATTTGCATGGCCATTCGCGTGGCCATTAGCGTGTCCATTAGCGTGTCCATTCGCATGACCGTTTGCGTGGCCATTGCTCTGCGATGCAGATCGACGAACAAGAGGTAGGCCACCTCCTAGCAGTTCAGTCAAGATGACAGCATCGTTGAGCGCAACAGACATGCCTCCGCCAGTGAGAGGGTGTCGCATGTTGAGAGCGTCTCCAGCGAGCAAAACACCTTCCCTTGACGAACTACCGCCTTGCATATGAGGCGGAAGGAAAGAATTCGGCATTGCTTTGACCTTTTGTTGATTTTCATCCGAGATCGCTGCCAAGAAGGAAGGTTGCACGCGAGATGGCAGTAAAGGTGTGACGTGATCGCGGAGGTAGGCTTTTGTAGGCGTTTTCGAGGTTGAAATGTCGATGAGCATGCGTGTTGTGGTCGGTGAGAGGGCATAGAGTAGGATGGGACCGATTCGCGGTGCAGTCGAGGTGGATGCTGTGGGACTGGCGGTTGGTTTTGAGGGAGGGAGAATGACGTTGCCGTGCTGTGACGCGGGGAGGTCGCAGTCTTCAATCTCGATGCCCACAAAGTGCGAGCGAGTTTCTGGCGTCGGCAAGTCTGGGTTGACAAACTTGCGGACTGGGTTCGTAAGATAGCATGTGTCCTGCATCAGTTTGCGCAAAGCCCGTCTAGCGACAGGTGGTGATTGCGATGCAACTCACATTTGCTGGCGTAGCCATCTGCAACGATAGTCAGAGGCGCGAAAGCCTCGATTTGCTGTCCAGTCGAAGAACCCTTCTCGTCTTTTGGTGTCACTTTCACTCCAATGACTTTATCGCCCATGGTGCTGCACGTGATGAGATCATTGACGGTGCCCTGGAGGACATCGAGATTCTCCTGGTTGACGAGGTAGCGTCTCAGAGATCCGACAAAGGCTCCATGGTGGAAAGAGCGTCCTTCCTGCTGTGGCGTGCTATTCCAATCTTGAGCGCATTCTGCATTGTGCATGATGCCCATATTGGATGGGTAGGGTGTTTTGGCCATGCCCAGCGGCTCATTGATGACGACGTAGCCTTTGCAAGGCACGGCATCGATGCCTACGAGCGCGTCGAGGAGCCCCAGCTTGTCGAGCGCAAGACAGCCACCTGGCTGAAGAAGCTCCCCAACAATACGAGCATACGGCGGCTGAAGGTCGCGCTCGACGACGAGGACGCGGCGGCCAGATCGCGCGAGAGAGACGGAGAGTGCTGTCCCTAGCACACCGCTGCCCACGACAATGATATCGTAGGGCGTGTCTGCGGCCTGCGCTGGCGATACTGTTGGGATCCCATGATCGTGGCTGCTGCCTGCGTGTGCGTGTGCGTGTGCGTGTGCATGTGCCATTGCGCTGAAGCTTGAGGCAGCAGAGGCTATGTGATGGTGGCTGGAGAACCTTGCTAGGCCAGGTCGTCGTCACTGCGTGCTGCCTTGAGCCTTGAGCCTTTGCTCTTTTTTTCCTTTGAGGCGCTCTTGCCCGCAGATCGGAGTGGTCGAAGCTGTGTGTTGATGCCCAGAGCAGTGAACGAGTGTGGGAAGTAGAGGTGACTGGAATAGTCGAGAGACAATCCTTGCAGTCGACTGTCTAGAGACCGCACACTTTGCGTGCTGCTGCTATGTCCGGTATCGCGCAATTGTCGGATCCCAGTGTCGGAGTGGTCAAAAGTGGCATCACAGACCCAGGTGGCGGCCCTGTCACCCGAGATTCGGGACTGGCGGACGCTCGAGCTGGGCTAGCCAAGTTGCTGTGTGGTGTGGGACAGCCGGTGTGGTGTGCTACTACAAGCGTCAATTGTGCAGTTCGCGTGTCCCCTGTGTATATGGCCTTGTGAGAAGCTAAAGCTGCCCACTCGCCCCGATCACGCACTGTTGACTGCCACCAACCGAGGGCGAGGCGAATAGACCGTCCTGCAGCAAGGATGCCGCGGGAGATCATAACGCTGCAGGTGCGTGGTGCTGTGTAGCGCTGTAGGCTAGGCTGTGCTGCTGATGGGCTCTCATTCTGCTGCTCCCTCGGGTGTTCCTGGCGCTCGTACCACGCACTCGACGCGTCTGACACTTTCCATAAACACGGTGCTCGGCACTTGCTTGATGTGCTGCAGGCTGGACAATGCGGCAACCAGAGTACGTGACATGTTCAACGATCAGTCTATCCGCATGAAACTGATGCTGTTCTGCTCGCTCAGTCGGCGCAGAGTTCTGGTCCCAGCTATGTCTCGAGCATGGCATCAACAGCCAAGGCACAGTCGAAGAGTACGCCGGCGGAGCAGCCACATCATCACTTGACCGGAGCACGCCTGGCAATCAAAACTCTCAACACCAGCCTACGTCTCCTCTATCTGCCTCTGCTCGCCCATCAGCAAGCGTAGGGGACCGCAAAGATGTCTTCTTCTATCAGGCAGACGATGACCACTATATCCCTCGAGCCATTCTCGTGGATCTCGAGCCAAGAGTGAGGAATGCGTCGCTCAAAGGAACTAATACAGAGGCTCCAATAGTGCTCTCAATCAAACCCTGACATTGCTTCACGCAGGTAATCAACTCCATCCTTTCGTCTCCCTACAGCGCATTGTACAACCCCGAAAACATCTACCTATCCAAAGAGGGATCTGGAGCAGGCAACAATTGGGGCATGGGCTGGTCTATAGGAGAGCGGATATTCGACGACATTATCGAGATGATTGATCGCGAAGCAGAAGGCTCTGATTCGCTCGAGGTGCGCCTGCCGACCGGGAGCAGATTGCACGTGCAGCTGGTGTGCAAGCATACTAAATCCACTCTGCGCAGGCATTTATGCTTTTACACTCTATAGCAGGAGGAACTGGTTCTGGTGTCGGCTCATACCTGCTCGAGAAGCTCAACGACCACTACTCGAAGAAGCTCATCCAGACCTATTCCGTCTTTCCAAACAACCAAGTCGCAGACGTAGTCGTGCAGCCATACAACAGTCTGCTCACGCTCAAGCGTCTGATCAACCACGCCGACTCTACCATCGTCCTTGACAATGCAGCTCTCGCTCGAATAGCTGCTGATAGGTCCGGCGGCATGCGTGGACTTGGCAAGAACGCAGGTGCCCAAGGTTATGCCAATGACGACGACGAGGGCGTTAGCATGAAGCAAACGAATCAGCTCGTGTCGACTGTCATGGCTGCCTCTACGCAGACACTTCGCTATCCAAGCTACACGAACAACGATCTAGTCAGCATGATCGCCTCGCTCATACCTACGCCTCGCTGTCACTTCCTCATGACGGCCTACACGCCCTTCCATACTGCATCAAGCGCGGCAAATCAAGGCCATCAGGCTTCAAGTGTCCGCAAGACGACAGTCCTCGACGTCATGCGCCGCTTGTTGCAACCAAAGAATCGCCTTGCCACTGTTTCGTCCTCCTCGTCAAGCTCCCGCCTACATCAGCCCTGCTACATCTCCATCCTCAACATCATCTCCTCGAGCGCTTCAGAGAACATCGACCCTAGCGAGGTGCACAAGTCTCTCTTGCGTGTACGAGAGCGCCACCTCGCGCCATTCATACCGTGGGGACCAGCTTCAATTCAAGTAACCTTGTCAAAACGATCACCCTACGTCTCTTCAAGCCACAAAGTCTCTGGCTTGATGATTGCAAATCATACAGGCATGTCAGGACTCATGCGGAAAACGCTGGATCAATACGAAAAGATGCGCAAACGGAATGCATACCTAGAGGGATACAGAAAGGAAGAAATGTTCAAGCACGATTTGGGAGAGTTTGATGATGCCAAAGAGACACTTCAAGGTGTCATTGAGGAATACGAGGCCGCCCAAAGGGACGACTATCTGGATTATAAGCCAGAGAAGTGAAATCGTCAAAATTCAAGAACTCGTGAGCTTTTTGGCACGATGTCAGCGCGACTCGGTGTGTAGGAAGTGATCGTTGGAAGCAGTAGACCTAGTGCAGTCGACATTGTGTTGTTTGTAATCAGCCCTCCCTAATGACAGCGCTTATAGGTGTGCGAGAGATCATTCCCAAGTCTGCCATCTGCGATCTGAAGTTGTGGGCCAAACGGACGCAGAGCATGATCTACCCGTCAGCGTATATACGCAGAGCTTGTGTTGAGTTGACAGGTATAGCATGCATGGCATTCTTTCTGCTAAAGAAACGAAGATAAGACGGTGACGTTACATTGTTGCTGTTTGCTAGAGATTCTGATCGCCGCGAGACTGAGTTTACTTCTTGCCTGAAGCTTCCTTCTGTGCCTTTTTCTCAGCAGGCGACAGCAATGGCTCGCCGATGTCCTTGCCTCTCAGCTTGACCTTGAGCGTCTTCTCGAGTTTGGAGAGGACCTGTGGCGAAGGGATGGCCTTGCCGCCTTCGTAGTCCTGAATGACCGTGGGCTGTCAAGGGTGAACAGTCAGCTCGAAGAACTTGACACAAGCAAAGACGGTCGCTAACAGCGACCCTAACAGTGTCTCACCTTTTCGTTGACCTTCTGTGCTAGGTCCTTCTGAGTCATGTCCAATGCCTTTCGTGCATCCTGCATCGCCTTGCCGACGTCTTTGGAGATAGCTTTGGGAGCAGTAGGCTCATCTGTCCTATCGAGCGCTGCTATACGCTGATGATCCGTCTCCTTTGCGCCGGTCTTGTTCAACATGTTCGATTTGCGCTCAGAGTCGACTGCAGCGCCACTTCTGCGAGCCGCGTTGACATCCTTCTCGGTCGCCTTGCCTGTGGTACCTCGGGCTCGCGAGCCAATGACAGTCGTGGAGTCCCAGTCACTGTCATCGCGAAGTCGAGGATACAGTGCGACATGGTCAGCGAACGCTGCTATCTAGCTGGAACTTGTTCGCGGCTGACTCACGACATGTCGGCGAATTTCAGTGTTCGACAGTTCCTGTAGATGTACGCTGAATGTGACGTATGTGTAGTGGATGTGCGTGCGTCGCAAGTGTCTTTGGAGTCCTTTTGATGTAGTCAAGAAGTAAGGCAGCCACCAAAATCGAGGTCCGAATGACGCGGACGGAACCTTCTCGCTCGATCAAGCTTGTGTGTGCAGTCATTTGACGGATCTCTGACTGATATGCAGACAAGGAGCTGGCCTGACTGAATCTTCTGCCCTTCTGGTCCCTCCCGCCGTGCTTACCTCCACAAGCCACGCTGCGGTCAAGTGTGGCAAGCTACGCATTTAGAGCTGACCTCTATTCAATATGGTCCTGCAAGCCACGATGGACCTGCAGTTGCTGGAATTTCAGGCTATATACATACAACGACAAGTAAAGAGCGCATGAAGCCGCTTGAATGAATGGCTGTAACGCACTATCTCATTACTAGATCTTGCTGACGAGTGATGCTGATCACCACTAAGAATCACAATCACAGGCACGCACGTATGGTTCTCATAACAGACTGTCGAAATCGGGTATTTTGTGCGGCCACTTGCGCCTTGGTTGTACCACCCTATCGGGCTCAAGCAAATAGTCCTTGGCTCAAAGGATAGCGTTGACGATATTCGAAGTCAGCGCAGAGGCCGCGCCGAATCCAGCACCGCCAGCCGCGCTGTGTGCAAGCGTGTTGCCGAGACCAGATCCTTTGCCTGGGAATTTGAACTTGTTCTTCTTTGCGGGATCACCTGGAGAATCCGATGGCGGGGGTGCCATCTGTCCAGGTGGCTGCTGATAGTACTGTGCAGCAGGTTGTGGGGGAGGTGCACCGTAGTAGTTGTGCTGATGATGTGTCTGATAAGGCTGCATTGCGGCGTTGAGAGACGCCTTCTCGGAATCGCTAGGGGCGTAGTAGGAGGGCGCTGGAGGCGAGTACGGAGCGACCTGATTCTCCACGTGCGGCTTCACATACTGAAGGAGCGGACAAGAGTCAGTGAATACTATCTCATTAATGATGTGGCCAAGATATTCTCACATTGCTTGGGAAGAGACCCATCCGAGCCGAAGGGTCCTTTTCGACGAACCCTCGCCACCAGTGGTCATTTTCCTTGGTGACGATAATGATGATGTCGTTCTTCTGGAACACCAGATCATCTGGTTGTCTGAGTGAGGGAGAAGAGGTCGAGGGTGGGATGCATGAGGGCGGTGAATTTCAGAGGCAGTCAGCTTGTCTGACAACATCGGTCAATGAATGAACGCGCCCTTGTCGACTGTCATCAGGGATTTGGCGTGTGAAATTGGGAAAGACCTACGTGCCGCCGTACGCCCATTCAGCTCGCACTCGCTCGCGCGTGTCTTGCTGCACTGGCGGGATATAGATGTGTCTTGCTGGCACTTGAGGCGGCTGCTGTGGTTGCTGGACTGGGACCACGTGCTGCGGAGGACCAGAATGGCTACCCAGCGAGGCGTTGCCAAGTTGGCCCGCGAGAGCACTGACTCCAGTCGCAGCAGGTGGAGCAGACAGGTCCGATGCTGCTCGTGCAGCTGCTGTGTCAACCCGGGCGAGGATGGTGTCTCTCTCGACACTGTCCAACAGGCTCTGACTGTGCAGGAAGGCCACGTCGCTGCGGAGGCGTTCAAAGAGGTAGTTCGCCAGAGATGCAGCGGCAGGAGTGGCCATATTGTCACCTATGTCTGATGCTCCTGAGTTTGGCGAGATGCGGGTTTGCGCAGATGTGAATTGGTGTAACCTGGTTTGCGCGTTGACAGGGCCATCATGATCAGTCGCCACCACCCTTCGGAACTTTTTGGCTTGCAAGAGAATAGAGCAAAGCTTCTCTCCGAGTAAGTCGTCTTCCATAAGCACTGCCATTCGTCCATGCAATAGCATCAACAAGCTCGACACGAACAGTCGAATACTATCACCCTCATTCACAGGCCGAGAAGCAGACTGCTCTTGCGATGCGTGACCTCGACCATGCGGCCGTGCACCCGAAAGAAGCTGGTGAAGACGAGCTGGAAGGCACCAACGATGCAGGACTCGAGACGGGCACACATGTCCTTGCTGGCAAGAACGATGCCACAGACTCTTCCATCTTCTCAAACGGCCTCACCCGTCGGCTGCTGCGATTTGGCGTCGAGGAGCTGGGCGTCCATCCCATCCCTGAAGAGCAGCGGACAGACACGAGCTTCTACAGGGTATTCACGTTATGGTTCGCCATGAGCGTTGGCGTCATCCCGTAGGCATTCTCAAGCTGCTGATCCTTCTGAATATCTCTTCCTGACTGAGATGCTGCCCACCCGCCACAAGACTTTCGGCTGGAATCGTTGGCACCTGTACGTGACTCGAATGCACACTTGCACCCCGCGGTCAGGCATCGTGAGCCAGCAGGCTGACGATACACTTTTAAATTACAGTGAGCTACGGCATGAGCCTGCGCGACGCTTCCCTCACTATACTTTTCTTCGCCCTTCTTACCTGCATTCCAGTGGCGTATCTGTCCGTGCTCCTCGCCTACCTTTCTGTGTTCAATGCTTATATCTCGTGCTTTCCGCTACTATGTACAACAGGTCAACACTTGGACCCAAGACTGGCTTGCGACAAATGGTACAAGCTAGATACTCGTTCGGACTCATCGGAGTTTCGCTGCCAGTCGTCTTGAACCTGGCTACCCTTGGAGGCTACTGCATGATCAACTCCATCTTGGGCGCGCAGACCCTTGCTCAAGTCGCAGGGACGAACCTTAGCCCTGCGTAAGCGCAATTCGACGATTATGCTTGTGTGGCTCTCTCAGCTGAGAACGTGTCCGTTTTTCAGTGCCGGCATTGTCGTGGTCTGCGCTATTTCGCTTGCTGTCTCGTTCATGGGATACAGGGTGCTCCATGTGTAAGTTGGAGGCTGCCTCGTATGATCAATGGCGCTAGACGCTAATTACGATTCCGTGTCCGTCTGCTCCTCAGCTACGAAAAGTATGCCTGGATTCCAGCACTCATCTGCCTGATCATTGCGACCGGCACCGGCGGAAAGCATCTCAAGGAGCAATCTGAAGTACCTCCAGCGAGTGCTCAGACCGTGCTATCCTTCGGTGCCCTCATCGCTGGCTTCATCGTTCCATATGGCGGCATGGCGTCCGACTTCTTCATCTACTTGAGGCCGAATGTGCCTTCGTGAGTAGCTCGAACCAGTACACGTTCTTTCCAACAGCTGAAGTCTGGAGATTATCAGATCACGCATATTCCTCTATACCTACGCCGGCTTGCTCGTTCCCACTATCCCCCTCATGGTCCTAGGTGCAGCGATCGGAGCAGCTACGCCCAATGTCCCCCTCTGGGCGCAAGCAGATGCAGACAATCATATCGGCGGTATCATCGTTGCCATGCTCGAGCCTGCAGGTGGATTTGGCAAATTTGTGGCCGTCCTCATTGCTCTCTCTGTGGTTGGCAATATTGTACGTGAAGGCCAGTCATTTGATTGTTCAGGACATGACACCCCTTCTGCCCGTTCCACAGGCTGCGACTTTCTATGCCATCACATTAAACTGTCAAGTCCTGTTCCCACCCTTCAGCCGCGTCCCACGCTACGTGTTCTCGCTCATCGCAACCGCGGTTATCATTCCGGTCGCCATCGTAGCAGCGGGCCACTTTTACGACGCGCTCATCAACTTCCTGGGTCGTAAGTCTGGCTGCTCGCTGTTGTTTTACGGGCTCTGATGATTGTCACACTATGGCAGTGATCGCTTATTGGTCTTCGGCGTATTGTGGTATTGTTCTGGTCGAGCATCTTATCTTCCGCAACCGCGATCCACAGTCATACGACCACGCAGCCTGGAACAAGCTGCGAGAGCTACCGACAGTACGTGACCTCAGATCTGCCTAATCCTACACATCATTCAGAACTGACTTTCTGACTACTCTCAGGGTCTAGCCGCTGTATCTGCTGGTCTTCTGGCTGTACCGCTGATTGTCCCGTCAATGTATCAAGTATGGTACGAAGGGCCAATTGCCAAGCGGACTGGAGATATCGCGTTCGAAATGGCTTTCTTCGTCGCAGCAAGTGTGTACGTCCCGCTTCGCAGCTTAGAAATACGGCTGCTGGGACGCGTGTAGTGAAATAGAGTACATTGACTCAGTAATCTAGTGTACAGAGCCTCTATGACCACGACTTGTTAGATGTGTGAATACGAATTTCCCCCCGTCGTCCTTTGCAAAAGCCCCCAAATATGATACACAAGAAGGAGCTGCCCGTTCACTGATGCCCTCTGTGGCATCAGGTGGATAACCACAGTAAAATTGCCGTCAATGCACTGAGAGGCAAACTTCAGCCAATGTCAACGTCGAGGAAGGGTGTTCGTGGGGACTTACGCAGACTGAACAATAAGAAGCGCATCTATAGGCCCGCACCCAGGCATTAGCTATTGAGATGCCAGCATCGTACACGACCCAGCGACACTTACATTGTGCCAGCAAGAATGTTGAAACGGTATCAAGGGACTGCCCTTCGCGGGCAAAGATTTGGGTCGCCACCAGTTGATTGATAGCGCTCGGTGTGCCAGATAGCAAGAATGCACAAAACGACAGCACTGCACAAAGTCGTTAGCTGCCATGTAAGTGCTTTCGCGAGCAACACACACTTTTTTCGCTTTTCGGGAAAAGGGAACTATTATCTTGCAATCCGCTAACCACCAGAATGCCGATGAGCGGCGCCAATGCCAGCTTGGCCACGGTGGAAGCCTAAATCACTCGATTTATTAGTCATGACCCTGCAAAACGTTGGCCTCTTTGAGTCTTTACGCACAATGAGGGCCCGGATGGGCATTTCTTTTAGTCTTGCTCGACTGATCTTAATACGTGCGAACGAAGCTCCGAGGATAATGAGTCCGCCTCTGTTGGCAAAGTCAGCTTAACGCATGGCGGCTCGCATGCAAGTGGACTTACGGGACGGTCATGCCACCAACAAACTCCGTGAACTGCAGGAAACGGAGTCAGAGACAAGCATATCGAATAGAATCCAGTAGCCTCACGTCGAAAAAGAAGGCAAGCGGGGGTTTGCCATCGGGTGCGTTACCAATAGCAGCGCCTGTCCATCCCGGCACCTCCACAAAGAGAGCTTTGAGTGGCTGAACCAGGGAGATCGGTATTGATACGATGACGCCCAATGTCGCTGGCGTTAGAAGCGGTCTGGTGGCGTTCCAAATGGATTGCAAAATCGTAGGTCTGCCCTGCGGAACAGCAGCTTGCTCTTGGACATTCGTAGGCGCAGATACAAGGGCATTGGCACGTTCTGTCTCATGCTTCTCCTCCTTTATGCCACTGCCTGGCGTGATTTTCTCGACATCACTGGTACCCTCAGTCTGAATGAGCTCCTCTTCTTCACGTAAGCTATCAGCGCGTTGATGAGACGCAGACCTGGCGCCAGCATTCCGTTGACGCGACACAGAGCTGATCGATCGTGTGCGTGAATGGGACGGCAGGGGACGAATGTCGTTGTCTTCCCACGCCAAGCTCTCTACATCGGCGTGACTCGATGGCGTACGCTCAATGGTTGGAAAGGGGACCGAGACACCGGCTCTTGGGTTCCCACGAGTAGCCTGAGGAACGACATCTGGCTGATTTGCTAATGTGCCCGATGCAGCGCCCTCTTCAATCTCGTTGACCGTGCGCTGAGGTAGCTCGCCCTCTGGTCGCTTGAGATGAAGATTGTGCTTTCTCTTGGAGAACCACCTGAGCAGACTTGCGAATTGCCTCTTGCGTCTTGCAATTCTGCCTGCAAAGGTTCTCGGTATCTCTGGTCGATCGTCTCGCAAATCCCAGCCGCATATACGATACGTGCCGAGTCCATAGAAAGACGCGTTCATGATGAGGATGAAGACAGCAATGTATGCGATACCTAGCTCTTGATCGGTGGCAGGATTGAAGGGCGCTTCTGTGCCCACTGACTGAACCACGGCTATAGGCAAATTCCCCCAATTTGACATGGCGCCCAGCATGATGAAACCCCACTGGAAGTCCGCGGGTACGTAGAAGAGTTCGCGAAGTATTAGGAACATTGTCGCTCCTATCCCAATGAACAGGAACGCAATGAGCGATAACGGGCCGAAATTTTGGATATTCGAGTCGTTGAAGCTCGGCACCATTGACGAGAAGAGGAGGCATGGCAAGCCTATGTTCATGGCCACCTGTCATTGCAATGCGTACCAGGATCAATCAACTCGTTCTGCAGGCGGGGTAATGGCAAAGTAGTGACACACCTGCGATAAGCCCTTGCTCGCAGCAGGAGGAAAAAGACCTTTCCTTGTGAGGATGTAGCCACATCCAATGGTCAAGACCATCTTCAGTGTAGGCTTGAGGCCTGTCGCGCGGACCACAGAAGCTCAGTAACGGCAATTGCGATGCAGCGCGTGTGGGCGGCCGAAAAAAAGGCGGGTGACCAGCGGCCAGCGACTGGAGAGCCAGGCGAATGCAAACTCACCCTGCCATATGTATTGACCTGTTATAAGCGTCGGAACGTGTGTCATGCTACATCAGCTATGCAAACGCGTCTATCTTGGCTCAATGGTGACCTACCGGCGGACATGTCTCTTCAGCGGCGGAGTTCGAGGGCTGAGGAGCACTGCCAGCAACGCAAGTCGCGAGCATGTAAGCGTTGAGGAGGTGACAAAATGCGTAGGTTACGATTATGCAGGAGCCAGAGAGCCTTGCTGCGAGCTCCTCGACGTGTCTGGCTCTGACTCAACGGCATCGCAGAGATTGCGATTGGCATTCCTCGGCAGGGAGGTCGACCGGGCTTTCGGCAAGCAGAAGCCGATCGCTGCTAAATCGGTGGACATCACTGACAGGAACAGCAAATCTGCGTGTGGCTATTGTCCGAGCGTGTGAACATGGCGAGACTTGCTATTCTGAAAGCGAACACCGCACGTCATTGTCAGTCCAAGTCCAAAGTCAGCAAGTCATCCTCGTATCACTACTGCCGTTTCATATGTAGGAATCGGTACGCTACATGACGCTCAAAGTGCTCCACTTTGCAAATAGGCGCTAGCGTACGACACGCTTGAGTCAGATATGCTCTTGCACTCTGAACTGTGTTCATAATGCGTCCAGGCGAGCGTGACGTCCTCGGTCGACCAGCCTGGCTCGTGTCTATCCTGCAGCTCCGCTACCGCTCCCAGCAGGACTCCAATGGGATGGCGGCCGCAGATGGTATTCCGCGTGCTCTTTAGGTAGTCAGAGAAGCTCGCATGAGCAGCTGAAGCGGTCTTGTCCATGCCTCGCTGTATAGCGATGTGAGACATGCCTGCCAGGTCGAGGTCTGTTATCGAATCGTGAATTGGATGACTAGAAAGCGAGGGAGGCAGATTGGAGCGCGATAGACTGGACGAGTCGGTGTCGGATGGTGCTTTGTAGTAGGTATACGAAAACCTCATTCCCCTGTGCAAGCAAAGATTAGCCGACTTCGCGACAACGCGGCAGACTCACCAGTGACAGAAATCAGTCGACACGACAAAGAGGGTTTTGGGATCCGCCAAGTAAGGAGCTAAGAGTTTTCCAAAGGACCTTTCTTTGGTAGTGTTGATTGCACCTACGAGCACGGGTACGATCTTGATGTCGCATCTACAGGTGTTTTTTCAGAATCGGTCACACATTCTGAGAGCGAATCAGACGGACCCTTCAAAGATTTTGCGGACGTATGGTAGGTGCATCTAAATCAAAAGTATGCCTCAAGCTATGTGACTATGTGCAGTAGAGCATAATTTCACCCACCTCTATGCTGTGTTCGTCTTCGTCAACTTGTTGTGACATCTTCGAGAATTTGCCCGTTGCCTCCAGCTCCTTGACAGCTGCAGTCAGGAGATCATTATGTTATAGCTCACCAAGTGCAGTCTTCAATCAGAACGCTTACTATCTTTGTCAATTGGTAGGTTGCCAATCGGAGTTTCGTAGTCTTCGCATCTCGTCAAAGCACATCCATCCAGATAGGCATGATGAGATGGCCCAAGTACAATAACTCGCTTGCTGTTGTGAGGTTCGGTATGATCAGAAGGCGCGCACGTCAGGCTCAGTATGTGATCCGAGCCTTACATGGCAGTCTTATCGATACATCGGTAAGCCCAGGCCGCGGCAGGACCAGAGTAAGAGTAGCCTGCATGACTGCATGTCTTGCATCAGTAGCGTGCATCGTGGTTCAATGTCGAGTTTTTCAAGCGTACGGCGCGATAATGGCTCGACAGTTCTTTACGGGTGTCTCGAGAAGACCGCTCGTGCCTTGCAGCGGTGACGCAGACGGACACCGGACCTTGGCAAGCCAGCTGTCGAGCTCCTTGTCTAGCTTAGAGGCTTGTGAGGCAGTACAGACGACGGTCAGACTAATTTATCTCTGAGAGTAAAAGAGCTGACGCACAGCTTGCAGAGTACCACGAGCCCTGATGTCTCCATCGACATTCGTTCACGCAGGTGGTGGCGGCAGTCAGCAGGCCTGCGCCTTCAGGAAGCGTTGATGCGAGAGGCAGCTCACGGCATGTGAGGCAGCTCTTGTCGATGCAGCCATAATTGGTGTGAGAGCGCAGTGGGTCAGAAATGCAACTCCCTGTGTAGATAGATGGAGGTCAAGACGAGACCAGACCTCGATAGCGTCTGACCGCCGGCGTGGCGTTGAGACCTGAGACGTGGGCCCTCCTGCAGAGGAAGCTGGCGTTTGGAGGTACAAGACAGCTAGTGTGCTCTCCTTTGTGACACAGTGCGGTGCTTTCAGTCGGTCTCTCGTGACGGGCAAGGGCTGCGGTTACCCTCTTTGCGCGGTCTCCATCCACGTCTGCCCCACTCCAACACCTCGACCACGCACAAGCAGCGACAGCTTCACGCCTCCAGTGCAGAGAGTACGTCGCACTCGTTCGGACGTGCATGCATGCATGATGCCGTCCATGGCGGCCAGCAACTTGCGGCCAAGGTCATTCACGCTGACGCTCTCACACTTCCCTTATCCAGTAAACAGCCGCACGAGCGGGCACAGACACTAGCCCAAGAGCCATACAGACATCCCTAAGCGGCTACAAGATGGGTGAAACGTCAAAGTTCAAGATGGAGCATCCCTTTGGTGCGTCCTGCTCTGCTGGTCACCGCCGTCAGGCCACCGCAGTCCAGAGCTGACACATGATCTACGCGTCTCGTGCCCTGTGACGCGGCCTTTCGACCCTGCAGAGAAGAGGCAAGCGGGTGAGCATGTACGACGTGTCTAGTATGGAGTGACTGTTGACTGACTGGCTATGTCTGCCATGCAGAGGCACAAAGGATTCGAGCGGTGAGTACCGATCAGGCTGTGTGGCGCACGTCTGCAGGTGTCGTGTCCCACAAGCATTGCAAGACTGACGCAATCTCGCTGCACGCCCATAGAAATACGACGACAGAATCCCAGTCATCTGCGAGAGGAACGAGAAGAGCGACATCGATGAGATTGACAAGAAGAAGTATCTCGTACCAGCCGACCTGACAGTGTGGGTCGCAAGCACTGCCAAGGGCCAATGTGGATTCGATGCTAGTATTATCACTAACATTGTTGCTACATTCTCAGCGGGCAGTTCGTATACGTGATTCGCAAGAGAATCAAGCTCTCACCAGAGAAGGCAATCTTCATCTTTGTGGACGAGGTCCTGCCACCAACGGCAGCACTCATGTCCTCTATCTACGAGGAATACAAGGACGACGATGGATTCCTCTATGTCAAGTACTCCGGCGAGAATGTGAGTGGTCTCCTCTCTCGCGATCAGCAGCTCTTTATCGCATACTGACTCGCCGATACGAACGCAGACCTTCGGCCAACGTTTCGAATCCGCGTAACTCGAAAGCCTGTCCTACCAGATGCGTGAGTTCGCTCATTTCACGATATTGTTGACGGTCTCGCACTGAGAAGTCTCGCTACTACAGCTGCTGCTATTGGGAAGATGGCGTATTTTTGCTACAAGTTGTTGTAACACCACACCCACCCTTTCGCTGCGCGCATACTGCCCATTATATACCGGGCAAATGTGTTCCTTGATAGTCTTTCGCAAAGGCGCTCAACGCAGCCAAACATATGAGCAGTTTGGGATTGCGAGACCATGTATCCAGCTTGTCCGTGGCAATATCGACCACTTTCTGTAATCAACTTCAAACAGACGCGGAGTGCTTTACCTGAACGAGAGAGGTTTGGCTCGGCAAGGGCGCCAGCATCAAATGAAATATTGATGCGATTTAAGGATTCAACTTGCAAAGCTGCACTCCTGATACTTTTGCACTTCTACGAGCTGGCACCCATCTATGTATTGTACATCTTCCAGCTACTTCGCCATTTCCGGCCAGCGAAATTTGTGTTGACATTCCCTTCAATGCCCCACGCGGCTGCTCGGAAGTAGTACCACTGCGTCGTCATAGCAACGCATCAGCTCATTTACGCAAGCATCGACCGACGCGTCGTCATTCGAAAACTCACAACTCCCACGATCAGCGCTGCGCAGACTGCGAAAACGATTGCCCTCGTCCGCTCCTTGAAGTATCGATTTGAGAACACAAAGTGATCCAACATGAAGCCAAAGTTGAGCACCGCAAAGATCAAGCATGGAAGATAGTGGTGGAGATAGGTGACTCGAGCCATAAGGAGGAATGGTACTAGCGTCGAGAAGGTAATACAACCGTGAGTTATGCTTAGAATGCGACAAAAGCGACAAATATAGCTTACGATAATGGAAGCACCAACCTCCGAAGCATACAGTACCCACATACCAGAAGTGATCCCACTCCTTTGGCGACAAGTCGCTGAACTTGCGCTGGAATCGACACAAATACCAAAAGAGCGCTGCTGTGAACAGAGGGAGCGATAGTGACGAGAACCACCACGTCAATGGATGCCCGAGCTGCAACGCAATGGATAAATATGCAGTTCTACAAGTGGAATTTAGTCACAAATAAGCCCACCAGGTAGTACTTGATATTCGAGTCATGCCATCCGTTCATGCGCATGCCCAGGTAAAGCATTGGCCAGTCGGTCGGTTTAGATGCAATAGCATCCTCCTTGTCAGGATCAGGCACCAATGCGTTGTTCGAGGTCATCATGGCTACGTTGAGATGCCAGAAGTCGCGGAAGAAAGGCGACCGGTACAGCTTCACCTCGCCAGGCGGGACTGAACAGGAGAACACAACTATTAGCCAGATCATCGTATGGCAGCTGGGAGCAAGAGCACCCACGCTTGTCGTTCCAGTGGCTTTCGATGTTCCAGTACGTATGCTCGTCCTTCTTGTTATTCTCCTTCACGCAACTCACTTCAATCTGCTTGAAACCCCACTGCGGCAGGACGGCATTGGCGGCATGGAGGTAGCAGCCCAAGTTCTGATGTTTAAAGCGCATCCGCGTGGTAAGAGAGTGTACTACCTCGATGTTCTTTGGTTTTCTGCCTCTGACAAGGTCGTCGACGACCTCGACCACCCAATAGTCATTGGAATCGCCAATCGTGGCATTGCCATAGCACGCAACCTCGTGATTCTCTTTCGTCACAGGAGCGGCTACTGTGTGAGAGTGCAGGTTGCGACCAGTTGAAGCGTGCACTAGGCGAATAGTGTCTCCGTTCTTCAAGAATTGGATATCATCGCTGTCGCTGTGCTTGGACTCGTTTTCCCACGTCCGAGTTACAATCCAGTCGTTGTTCGTGTCCTTGTAGTGATAGCAGGTAACTTGCTGTTGCTGCGATCCAGTGGGGTACGTCTGAACATGCGAATGAAGCAGTCCGCCGCCGTAACCCATGTTCTTGAGGGTGAGCTTTGAGCCATACGCAGCCTCTGCGGAGAGCACGTCCAAACGCGGCTTGAGCATTATACGAGCGGGAAAGGCTATGATCTAATACGCACCAAGCGGGTTGCGGGCGAAATCGTTGCCTCTCAAGTGGGCTTGGAACAGGGAGGACATCTGCGCATCTCCGGGTCCAGATCTGTTCAGGATCAGGAAGTGGAGCTTGAAGCAGAACATGTAGATGGAGAATGGCAGTATGATCAAGCATACACCTCTCGCTATCCAGTGGCGAATGTAAATTTTCTACAGTCACATAGACGGTCAGCTTCTGGCTTCGAACGACTGGATAAAAAGGCTGCCAATGACGCACCACTGGCATGCGCAAGTCTCCAAATTTATCCCATAGATCTTGGATGGTATACAATCCAACGAGCGAGGTGACGAAGAGACCTATCAACTTGACGCTGTTATCATCATTCAATCGTTCAAAGGAGGGTCAGATGGTGCCGCTCGAGTAGCTCAGTATACCCACCTGGTCACGCAGCCTATTGATGCGCCAGTCAAGGTCAGCCATAGCCACCAATCTATGCTGAAGGGGCTGTGTGTCACGACGTTAGCATCAAATGAACGAGCATGCAGAAAATGCTGTCAGAACTCACTATCTTTGTTGATTGTGAAAGCAAGCAAGGAAGTAGACGGTCGTAAAGGTGAAGAAGAGGAGCATTGAATCGAGCAGAATGAAACGCGAGATAACCATCCATGCCATATCTGTGGGGAAAGACGCGGCATGAGCCAAGCATGTCTCGGGGATTGTAAGGTGAGACACTGAGACTCGCCACAAAGCGTCATGAGCGTTACAATGTGCTTGCCATAATTTGTGAAGCCAAGTTCGAGCGAGGTTCCCCATGCCAGTGGGACCATTGCTACGCCTGGCAGCGCTAGCATAATTCGCATAGCCTTGAAAGGGACGTGATCTGGGTACGCTTGGCCTGAAGGGAAGTCGAAAGAGCCATTGAAGCCAGACAGAGCGCCAGCCAATCCAACTAGCATTTTGCCCAGCGGCGGATGTACATCGAAGTAGAAGGTTTGATTCAGGTAATACGCTCCAAACTTGCCGAAATGTGCCTTAGAGAGTATTCACGAGGTGCATCAGCACGCGGCAACAGCTAAAGTAAACAGGCTGAGAGCAACTGACCTCGTCCCACACGACGGTCTTGTTGGCACCTATGCGGTACAGTCGGGTGAACAAGGCGAGCGCGGTGTATATGCACAGCCAGATGACATTGTAATTGTCGCGGCAGAAGTCGACCTGAAAAATAGCGAGTTTGAGCCTTTCCCCAGGCTTTTGTCTATTCCAAAAAAATGGCAGTTTGAAGCTTACAACGCCACCCAGGCCACCGCGTCCTGGTCTGCCACTTTGTCGGCGTCTACTGTGACTGGTGCCGCTGAGCTCTTCAGGAATGAGCTTGGACCACTTTTCTTTCTCCTTTTCGTTGAACAAGCTGCCGCTGGGTGTTCTGGATGTGCTGGCTGTAGGGATGCTGCCAAGGCTGGCATTGTCGCGCTGAGCAAGGTAGTCCTTTTCACCATTGTCCTGTGAGTAGCCGCCGTTGCTCTCATACGAATGGGCATAGCTAGAGCTGTTGCCGATCCCTATGCCATTCGCGCCTGGGCCACCGCGCCGGCGGCTGCTGACGGTGCTTGCAGACGTGTCATGCAGCTCGAGGTTGCTCATTGCCGAGCCAGGGTCGCGGTGCAATGGCAGGCCAGGCGACGGAGGGCGAGCTCCTTCAAGCGAGCCGTCTGAGAGGAGATCCTCACGTATACTCGCTGCACCTGCTGTGGCCCGTTCTCTGCTCTTGCTGCTGCTGCTGCTCTCCAGACGCGGCGGGGGTCTGAACGAGTTGCTGCGCTGGCTCATCGTTTTGCGGGCGTGCACACGCGTGCTGCGCTGCTAGAGCGCCCGTCCACTGTCAGCGCAGCGCAGTGCTCGACAGCCAGCGAGCCAGTGATGCGGTGCTGCTGAATAGAACCCAGGGCTCGAGCCAACTGCTGCTCGTGGGTCAATAGAAGGGTGTCAACGAAGAAGAAAGGGCCCAGCCAGGGTGGCAGCTCGCGCGATCGCGTACTTGCACGGCTGTAGCAGACTGCGGCGGTGTTGCTCTTGAAGAGGACGACACCACGTCTGCGCATGTTTGGTAGAGCGACGAGACGCTTTCTGTACTGGACGTACAGTCTCGGATCGACATGGCCTCCACTTCTCATACACCCTCTTCAGCGGCGAGCGGCAGTACTGCCAGGAAGCGCAAAGCAGCTGCAACTGCCACAGCTCCGTCTGAAACGGCATCGCAAGGGAGTCCTGCACCACCGAGTGCTGCCAATAAGAGACGTGCGACCCAGACTACGGCTGCTGGCAAGCGAAGGGCTGCCGCTTCAGCGCAAGAAACGCCGGCCGGATCACCTGAGAACCTGTCAGGCGATCCCGAAGACAAAGACGAGAAGGATGAAGAAGATGGAGGAGAGCAGCAAGATGGTGCAGGCACGAGTAATCAGTCTAAAGGCAGGAACAAGTAAGCAGCCAGGGTCCGGTCTCCTTCGTATAATCAGAGAGGAAGCGCATCATAGCTTTTCAGCAAAGCACGTGCTCCTACGCGGAAGCACAGCCAAGGGCCATTGGCATGACTCCCTTGGCTTTGGAGCCTCTGGCCTGCAAGGAGACATCGTCATTGTGTCACTGTGTCACGCATTCGACAGGAATGATTTGGAGTAATTGACTTGAGACGACGAGCTGAAAAGTTCGCTCCTTTGTGCCTCCCCTCACTCTTGACAGTCGAAAAGCTCAGAATCGAAACGCGCAACGCGAGTCACGTCAGCGCAAGCAGGACTGTGCGTGACACCTTGACGATCTTCCTCGTAGTGGCAATACCCGCTAATTGATGCGCTTGGTCCAGACGTCAAGAGTCTCGAGGCTATGGTAGCTCTACATCGTGTGGACAGGTCCTCCCAGTTGCAAGGCACGCTACTGGCTATAGGATGTGAGCTCACAACAAAAGTACCATCCAACAAGAGTTCGGACCTTCTAATGAACGCTTCGTGCTGTTAGGGCTCGTCGAAGAGAATCTGAAGCTTCGAGATCTGTTGGGTCGAATGTCGGCCTTCTTTGGCGATTTGAGCTTGGGAAGTCGTACGCACGAGCTGGGCGTGAGCATGGCAGATCTTAAAGATGTCGTGGAGAGGAATGATAGGAGCCACCTCATCGAGCTGGGGGACAAGCTGCGAGAGCGCATGGGCTTGTCGAGCCGCGAAGAAGGAGTCGAGCAGGCGCTTCAGGGTCTAAATGAGTCGCCCAAAGCCCCGACTGGTCCAAATCTACATGGCGATGCGCAACATGATCTCGCTCATGCAGAACCGATATTCGGCCAGCTAACATCAAGAGCTGAAATGGAGATGGCAAAGTCATTGCAGCAGGCACGAGCCGCGGCCCAGAAAACCAGCAAATCGGAAAGCGACTCTGCTAGTCCTGCTACCACAAAAGTAGCGCAGGACCGCGACAGCTCATTGTCTGCAGCTCCAGATAACACAGTCTATCTCAACGTTCCCCAATCTCCAGCCAAAGATGCATTGTGCAATTCGAGCGAAAACACCACACCGTTGAATTTCAATGATTACCTGGATACTTCCTACCTGAACAGCCAGCTAGATGGTAACTTTGATCTCGGCCAGCTTGCGTTCGGCAGACCTGCGACAGGGACCTTCCCGATGCCCGACTTTGGAAACTTTGGATTCACGATGCCGTCTTTCACCTCTCCAGCGCCAACGCATCCGACCTATCCTACCTCGAGTCACACAACACACCAACAATTCATGCAAAGCATAGGACCGAATCATCTTCCAAGTGACAGCGATCGTGCCGAGTATTCGATGCAACACTTCGCTCAACCTACAACTCAAGTTCATAATTCTTCAGCCAGCGGCATGGCTTCAAGTAATGTTCTAAGCTCCGGCTCTGCAGCAACTCCAAGTCTGCAAGCGATGAAGGACACCTCGCGGACTTTACACAAACAAGCCAAGCAGCTGATACAATAGTAAGAAGGGAGTCTGTTTCTTTACCAGATGTGTACGACTGACACTCAGCTTGCACTGGACAGTCACTTACGCGCAAAGGCCGAAGATCCGATGCATGAATTGCCAGCAGCTCTACAATCGACGCCCGCGCAATCTATCATGCCGCACGATCCTGCTATGAATGCCGTTCTGTGGCCCTCGCTTCGAGACCGCTTGATACTAGCGGGCCCTGGCCTGGATGTACAGTTGGTGCTCAAGACTCTGCAATCAGATGACTCGCTTATCGTGCATGCCACGGGTGTAAGTAACCGCGACGCCAATTACTGGTCCCATTTTACGTGCTCACACCTTGCGCCGTATTGCAGGATCTTCTCGACCCTTCGGCTTGGGAATTCTCAGCGGAATTCGTGCAAGCTTATCCGTAAGGCCCGCTTCGGTGGATCACAGTTGCTCGAGACTGAGACTTGCTCAACCCTTTGGATCATGTACAGGACACTTCTTGACGGCGAGCTTATCAAGACGTGTAATAGATGGCGTCTAGCAAGGAATGAGCAGCCTATAACCTTGTAATCTGAAATGCATATAAGCGACTTTGTGATGCGCGCAGGCTGTGTCGCGCACGTGATCTGTCCACGGAATCGCAGGGATGGCAATGTCTATGGCTCAGAACTGCCCCGATCATACCGCCTAGAATACTGTAGCAATGGGATGGCAACCTCCAGTAGAACAATGGAGCGCCTCGGACAAGAAGTCCTTTGCGTATGAGTCGGTGAGGCACCAATTGCAGACTGAAGTCGCTCGATCAGCCTCACTGACCACATCACTTTCTGAACATTGTGCGCACAGTATACGAAGCGCTGGCCTCGTATCATCACACAGATCATCGATGATATCAATTCGCGCTTCGACGACTGTGACGATGCGAAGCTGGCCGAGGCGAAGTCGCTGATCAACGCCATAGCCGACCTGAAATACGAGGTTCTACACGACAAAGAGATGAAGTGCGTGGGACAGTTGAAGGCATGATGCCACTGCACAGAATACTGAAGTCAATCGACATAGGCCATTGGACCGCGACGATGGCTCGAATCTTGCGCAGTACGATGAACACCTCCAGTCCCTACGGGCCTCTGGCAAGACTACATGGTTTCAGATGCCATGGCTGTTTGCTGGTGAGGCTCAGAAACACAATTCGCTCCTCCAGCCATTAGCTTACAATGGCTTGTGCAGAATGCTACCTGTAAGGCCATTAATGCCTGCCCATACTTCTTATTATTGGCAGCGCAAGCCTATGCCTTTCGAGCTGAAATGTTTCCCCCACATATTCCAGATATCGTCGACTTCGCATCTTGTTCGCAAACACCAAACATTGGAGGAACCATGACCCATTTGCGAAGTCCAAACTCGAGACGTTCGCTAGTGCTGCTCCGGGAGTGTACACTCTGGCTCTTGGCCTGAACAACCTGATCTTGTCGAACACCTCGGCCGACGAGTCAGAAGAGACCTTGCAGGCTGCGTTCTTGGAGTTGGCTCAAGTGGCTCTGTGGGGCAATGCAACCGATCTCTCCCTGCTGCAAGGCCTTTCCCATGCAGACATTCAGGCTCTGCAAAAGACCGGGAAAGCCGCACATAAAGAGGCCGAGCATTTGATTCTCCAGAACAACCTGGATCAAGCGTGGGACTGCCTCAAGTCACTCGACAACGCTCGCATAGACATTGTGCTAGACAACGCCGGCTTCGAACTATACGGCGATATTATCTTGGCAGACTGGCTGGTGTCTACTCCTTTCTGCTCCGAAGTCGTATTCCAGTAGGCGTCTCCGTCCTTTGCCTGCAAGGGCGACATGCTGATTTCGATGTCTGCTTGGTAGTCCTAAAGTACGCAATATGTCTCGAAGCTTCCGCAAGCCCAGCTAACACGTAAACCCACTCAGGACATTCCCTGGTTCGTTTCGGATGTCATGCCTCAGGATTTCGAGCGAACGTTCGATGCCTTAGCGAACCCGGACTTCTTTCGCAAGGAGAAAGACGATGCCCTCTTTGATGCCGAGCACCAGGCTGCATTGGCGATGTGCCTGTCGCGTTGGCGTAGGTGGTCGACTATATCGGTATCTCGGAAATTCTAGCTGACGAGCCAACATAGGCACGCACTTCTCTACCGGACGCTTCAAGCTGTCTCTACCGCTAGAGACTGATATGGTTGGGACTACTCACGATTCGAAAGCTTCATTTGAGGCATACTGGACGAATTCGTATTCATTCGGTGTCATTCCCGAAAGATCACCCGACTTGCTGCAGGATCTCCAAAAATCCGGTCTTGTTATCTTCAAGGGCGACCTGAACTACCGAAAGCTCACAAGGTGAAGGGTTTTCACATCTTACCGTGGCATGTTGCATGACTGACGATATCGATCTTGCTTCTGAAGTGACGGGAGATGGGATAGCACAACATCATTCGCAGAGTCACTTGGTCCGCTCAACGGCAAAATCAATATCCTGGCTTTGAGGTAGGTCAATTCCTCAAATGGACCAAATGCATGATTAATTTGGCAACTCGCTCTTTCTCTATTTGCAACAGAACTCTGAAGGCCGATGTCTGTGTTGGACTACAGCCAGGAACAGCTGAGCGATTAGACAAGGAAGATCCAACTTGGCGAGTGAGCGGCAAGTACGCCGTCATAGCTTTTGCGGGCAGGCAGTAACTTGCAGGGTCACATCACCGCGCGCGTTGTCTTTACATCAGCCGTGTCAAGTGTAAAACGCACCGTGCCGTAGACGAGCAATAGAGCAGCCTCATCCACCTATTACTTGCCCAAAAGCTTTGCCAGCAGGCTGGTGGCAATGGCTGCTGCTCGCCCTCTCTTACACGCGTGCGTGGCTGTTTCCGCACCAACGAAAAATGGCTACAACAGGCACCGAGCCAAGCTTGTAATCACGAACACTCTAGCTTGATGTCTCTGCCGACACCTCAGCATCAGACATGGCTGCTGCCGTCTGCTTCGTGTGCGCTACCTCGCTAGCTGGCTTTGACGAGACAGCCAGCCAGTTTCACGTCAACAAGTGCCTCGATGGACTAGGACCAGACCAAAATCCAGGCCAAGCAGGCGGCAATCACTCTGAGACTACTCGTGTCTCGTCTTCAGGCTGCCCCATCTGCGGAAGGCGTTTCCATAATGGCACCCTGGAAGATCACGTTGAAGCCTGCTTGGTCCAGGCCTCTTATGAAGACGCCACAGCAGCACAAAGTAGCACCAGTCGCAGCGCTCCAGGAGCGCATCAAATCGACTCGCAAACCTGCGATGCCTGCCCTTGCTGTCTTTTGGACTGGAGGGCTATCGATGTTCCGGCATCAGAACGCGATTTGCACGTGGCAGATTGTCTAGCCCAACAACAATCGCTTGCAGAGGAAGAGACGGACAGCGAAGAGGAGATCACAGTCCCTGAAGATGAGGCTTTGCGAGCCATAGATGCATCGCTTACCAAGCGTAAAGGCTTTGGTAGACTGCGCGCAACTCTTACTGGTCAGAAGCCAAGCAACGCTCACACCACCGAAGGCTTGATACCCCAGCTGCAGTCACTGCTCGAGAGATCTTTCGCATCCGGGTCAACCCATCAAGCTGTATTATGCACTCCACATGCTGTCCACGTCAAGTCTCAATTCGGGGACTTTGGATGGGGTTGTGGCTACAAATCCGCAATGATGGTATTCTCTGCAGCGAGACATCTCGACCAGTATTGCGACTTACTGCAAGGGCAAAGTGCGGCATCTACAACGGCGCAGACAGCAGAATCCAGCATTTCGTCAGGCAAGCGGAAGTTGTCGCAGGAACAGCCAGGTCGCGAGGTTGCTGCTATACCCACAATTGCGGAAATGCAAGAATTGGCAGAAGAGGCTTGGCAAGCAGGCTTCGATCCCGCTGGGAAACGTCACTTCAATGGCAAGCTCGTCGGATCAAGAAAGTGGATAGGCACCTCTGAGGTCTACGTCATGTTCACGTGGATTGGCATGCGGTAAGGACGCTCCCCCAAATCGAGAGTAGTCTGCTCAAGCTCACCACATGTATCTGCACTGTAGCGTCACAGTGATTGATTTCCCCAAGTCTTCCGAGCTAGGCAGCACGCATAGGGCCCTCACTCACTGGGTCTTCGACTACTTCAAAGCATCTCTGGAGCGCGATAATCATTCAAAAGATGCATTTGGCGCTCTCATGAGCTCTAAAGGGTCGGCCATACGAGTCTGCGATGACCGCATGCCATTGTACCTGCAGCATCAAGGTCACTCTCGTACAATCGTCGGCGTAGAGCAGACCAAGAGTGGCGAGCTCAATCTTCTCGTCTTCGATTGTGGCAAGTAGGTCGATCTAGATTTCTGGGCTGTCAAAGAGTAGCGCGTAGACTGAGTTCGTGCTCAGGAAGGTACCGGTCCAGCTTAAAGAAGCCGTGCCGACTAACCCCAACAAGAAGGCACGCTCGCCAGCGGTTGGCAATGCTCCGTCGCACCAGGGTCCTGGACCTGGCAAGCTCTTGGAACCATTCAGAGTGAACTTAAAGGATCTTTCGAAGAGGAACGAGTACCAAATACTCTGTGTAGAGACGACGGGCGGTCCGCTGAGCGTTACAGAAAAGTTGGCACGAAGGAAGATTGCTAGTATTCGTGTCACATAGCTTTGCTGCCGAACGGACTACTGCGCAATGTTGCTGCTTTGCAAGACCTGTCGCGGCTCATGCTCCTGCTCGGTACTGCATGTCTAAGACCGTCCGCGCGCTGCTCTCCCATTGCATGCTTATTGTCGACTTGGAGGGTGGGTCCAGTGAGAAAGGCCGGCTTCACGAGGAGGCTGCTTTGCGTCTGTAAAAAGAGAGGAGGGGGGGGGGGGGGGAAATTGGTTAGTGTTATAATGCAAACGAAAAATATTGAGCACGGCGTACTGCGAGAACCAGACGGCAAAGAAGGGGAGTCTGATGGAGCGTTCAATCAGATCAGCTAATGTAGCTCTGCGAAGTGTCTTGTGACTTGCGCGAAGCCGGTGCCAAGGTACGCAGTGATCTTGAAAGCAAAGGCGCGCTTGTTGCGGTAGCTGAATGGCATGTTCTGTACATGAAGGGGACGAGATGAGCGTTGCCACGAGTACCACAGTACTGACAGCAGCGGGACAGACGAACCTCGTAGACCTTGTTTTCAATATCTGCAAGATAGACACCACGCTCAGCTTATGCGGTCGATAGCGCACAGTATCGTGTACCATCTGCATCTCTTACGGAAGGCACGGCTCTGAAATCGCGATAGAGCCTTGGCATTGATTGCTGACCGGAAGGCAGCGGTGCGCGCCATGGGCATGATGGCAGACATGGCGAGGATTAGAGGCGTCCAAGTAATGCGTATGACCAATCTTGCTCGAGATAGGTAGGTGGGAGTAGAACGAGCATCCAATGTACTGCTACGCGTTTTGCGGACTTGCGACCCGGCTCGGAGATACTGCCTGCGAGTCGGGAGCCGTCAAGGGAATGAAACGTCACAAGCCTCCTCCGTAGGGCAGCTGTGATCTAGAGAACCAAGTCATGGATTCTGTCCTGCACACAGACAGCTAACGTTAATTAGTGACAGCCTACGAGACTTCAGCGGGTGGCCTATTCCAATGCACATGGATCAGCGGGAATGGAAGTCCGAAGTAGATGGAAGCACTGGAAGCGAGAGGGAGGTAGCCACTGCAAATCATCTGGTGAAGCTGGTCTCCGAGCCTTGCTCTGCCCGGAGAAGGTCTGAGTGTGTGCGATGTCCTGCGGTGAGTCTCGGAACTGGCGACGTGATCGAAACGGGCTGTATTGAGTCTCGTTGCTCCAGACAGATGTGCAGAGGCTGCAGTATATTCTCTAGAAGCACATTGCGCCTATTGATCCCCCTGCTGTGCGTGCCAGGTGCCACTTGCGACGAATTGCTCGATACGTCCGGACTTTGACTCGCTGCCACTTCCTGGACTCTTCTCCTGCGACCAATCTAGTGTTGCTCCGTTGGGGCCTTGACGTAGTTCTGCAGCAAGAATACAATAAATAGATCAGCATCGATGCTGCTCAAGGCCACAAGCCGACAGCGCTACTCGGGATGAACCCTGGTCGAAAAGCTCACCTGCTCAGAGGGCTTGCCGCCTGACCAGGTTTGGTACCTGTGAAGGCAGAAAAAGCCAGAGGGCATCAGATTGTGTACTAATTGGCACTTTTGCACTCGCCCTGGCTGTCCTGACTCACCGCAGCGTCATGTCGGTCACACGTCGCTCAGCCTTTACTCGAGGCTCCTCTTTGAGGGCTTGCACCGTCGCTCGGGCGGCGACAGAGATGTACTTGTTGAAGCTGTGCAGGCAGTCGTGTACCAAGGAAGACCGTAGCAATGCAGATATTGCAAAGGTTGGAACGCCGTTCGGGACCAGCAGAAAGGTACGGCAGTCTTCATCAGTACATTTGCACATTTGACGGCCCGCTGCTGCGATGGACGGGCTTGATGAACTCACGTCAAGCCAACGCGCGAGGACATGGTGGACTAGTCGAGCTTGTTGTGTGCAGGACTCGACAATGTGCTTGCTGTGGTCTATCAAGAGCAGTACAGGAAGCTGGCCCGCGGAGCAAGCCCATTGGACGCACGATGATCGAGGCGGGCAAGGTGGGCAGCCAAGGCTACTTGAGCAGCTTTCATCAGTGCATTGCACACTGGCTTGCTTGCTACGAGTTTCTTCATTGGAGATGCTTGAACTGGCCTTGCTCAGCTCAGGCAGCTTGTTTCACTTCGCGCTGGTCGCCTCGCCAGCTGGCATGAATAAGTGGTATCACCAAGTCATTCCAAGCAAGCCGACAGAGAAAATCTAGCGCACACGCGTGCAGTACTAGTATTACAAGATTACTACGCTGTGAAGACTGCAGCAAGCGGCCCGCTGCGACTCCTACGAACGTATCCTGGACTTTGACTACACTAAAACTGCACTGAACTGCGTGTACTGCTTGACTTCTGACTGCCACTGTGACGAAATCCGCTGAAAAGCTGGAGAGTCGGAAGATGTGAACTAGCGAACATCGAGAGAGCGGCAGGGGTTCTAGTGCAATTTTCGAGAGAAGGTCACTGCAGCTAGTGATGGTGATGTCCAGCCGAGTGGGGCGATTTATAGGATGCGAGAGCCCTTGAGTGTGTTGCCGAGCAAGTTGCCTGTTTGAGGTGATGACAGCAGACCGTTCGTCCGGTCTGTCGAATCTTGTTTGCTGTTATCCTTCTCCAAGCCGGCCTTGATGCAGATACCCGCACTGAATGAACGAGGTGTATCAGCATGGCTGCTCTTCCTTATCCGCATATGACTGCACGTACAGATTGAGTGTTGCGCCCTCTTCGCATGCTTTGTGGTTGAGACCAACTTCCGCCTTTACTCGCGAGTCGACCAATTTTTGGTTGCCAAGCTTGAGGACATCGTGGCTGTCGACCTTGACATCGGCTTCGCCCTTCTTGAGATCTGCGTTGGCCTTGACCTTGGTCTGCACAGGAGCGGTATTAGCCCTTGCAAACTATGATCCGCCTAAACTTGCGTGAACTCACCTCGCTCTCGAGCTTTGCTGGACCAGCTTCGACTCCGACCTTGGCAGTAGCAGTGGCAGCGACTTTGCCTTCGGCCAAGTTAATGGATGCAGTAGCTTGAACATCGGCAGTAGCAGTAGCGAGTCCTAGAACATCGACAGTGGCTTGCAGGCAGGCCTGTCGTGAGGAACATACCGATTAGAACGGATTGAGCGTGTGTCTTGTCAGCAACTTACCTTGACGTGCACATCATCCTTGTCAACGTAGGTATAGACGCCATTCTTGCAGCCATGAGCTTCGTTGCGCCAAGTTTTGCCTTCGTCGTCTGTCCACGTCCACTGGTGTGGCTCACGGTCGTCTTCCCGGTCGTTGGAATCGTCCGAGCGGTCAGGTTGATAATCGGAACCGTTGTCGCTAGCGTGACCGTGGTGCTTGACAGCTTTGACGGAATAGTCGTTAGAGCGGAAATTGTCAGGCTGACGGCAGGACTGTTTGGTGGCAATGTCAGTGAAAGCTATTGGAAGTGTCATGCGCATTTCACTCACTTCAAGTTCCCTCTCGAGGTCCGCAATACGCCTCTTCAGACCTTCGACTTCGTCGTGGCAGTTGTTCGTGTCGTGGTGTCTGTGCCAAGCGCGGAAGTGGTTCGAGCAGCGTTTATGCTCCTCCTTGGACCAGTCGTCGCGAAGGTTGCCGTGAACTCGGTGCTTGCGTGAGCCGGATTTCTTGCCGCATTTCCTGGTTGGGAGACCGTCGACCTGTAATATGACCATCAGACTTAGCACATTAACATATCTGAGATCAGATCAAAAGGCTAGCTTACAGTAATGTCAATGCAAGTATCGACCAATCCCGCGACTTTGACGTGGCCGTTCAGATCCAGTATTTCACCGTCTTCAAGAGCCTTCAAAAATGTACCGGCAACGTCGACAAGACCATCGTTGTCATCATCTGGAAGGATGCGGAGGCTTTCGAGAGTAACACCGGTCTGCTTGGTGTTCTTCTGGCTGTATGTAGTAGGCCTGAAGGCACTCTGTAGAAAGCACACCATGTCAGCCCATGGTTGTATAGAGCACTGAAGGTCAGACGATGACTCACTGGAATGATGCCATCGATGATGCCAGCGATGGGTACGGCTTGTGTGCCTGTGATGGACACCGACATGGCGACGCCACACGACAGCAAGATGGAAGTGGAACGCATGTTGACGAGTCGAGTGAAGGGGGACTCGGTGCCAGTGAGAGCAGTTGCCGAAGTGTGAGATAGGCTTCGAGGTTGCGAAAGTGCCGTGAATGTGAAGAAGTGTGTGTCAAAAGAGCGACGAGGGCTGAGTGCGAGTGGTGTGAAGAGGCAAAGCTGGCTGCTTGCGCTGGGGAAGGGTTTGATGAAAAGAAGGAAAGAGAGAGAGCAGACAGTATCTGACTGCCGTTTTATGGCGACGAGGCCTCCCCGAATGTCTGTTGTTTCGCCCAGCCTGCGCATTCTTCGGCTAGTTCGAGCTTGCCGCTAGGTCGAGCATGCAGCTGACCTGGCCTGGCCTGGGAATGTGGCCAAGTGATTTTCGTGTAGCCATAGCAAGTCGTCACTGAGAATGAAAGAGGCGCGTGCGACGCGACTTGTGAATGCTTCCTGGCGACTGTCCTGAGTGAGTGACTGCCAGAACAGCCCTTCGGGTGAGCCGGTCTCAGCTCAGCTCAGTCGATCCTGGGAGATGGGTGAGGACGGTATCAACGTTTTGATGCACAAAATCGCAGCTTGACACATTGACTTACCCTAATCATGACGCTCAACCGCTGCCCTATCTGCGATGCGTCCGACTTGTCGGCCTGTGGTATTTCGTGCGTCCAGTCGTAGCGGATTCGTCCGCTGAAGAAGCCAAAGGAAATCAGTCTCATGACATTGCCATCGTCATCGCGACAGGCGATTACCTACCGCTGCACATACGCACACCCAGCAGGCAGCCTGAGCCGAATGCTGCCGCGCGACGGATCGTCTTTGGGCCTCAGAATGAGATGTCGTTCCGCTCCGAGACAGAGGCCGAGAATGGTGCCCGCGCTCGCCTGGACATTGTCGACGTGCGCTTGAATGTATCCATCAGACGCCAGGTGGAGCAAGTGTGTCATGAGTCGAGATGGCGTGCGCAGGCCAGCATCCTGGCTTGCAGCACCTCGACTACTTGACGCGCTTGGAACGAGTGCGTATGCCTTGCTCAGTATTCCGGCCAGCGAGGCGTTTGTGGCCTCCGAGCTGAATGGCAACCACTCTGACAACGTGGTCTCGCGATAGCCAGAGATGACTGCGATTCAGATGTGCGTTAACGAACATGCTCTCATCGCTGAAGCTGTGGTGGCGACTGACCTCCATCAAAGTGCTTTTGCTGAAAGTCGTAGACCTCGTCCGGCAAGAAGTCTAGAGGGAAGGGCATGAGCTGATGAGTAGAGGAGAGAGTCTTGAAGACCGCTCACCCATCATCTCAGTTGCCTTTTGCTTGTCTGCGCTCTTCTTCTGCCACTCTCGCCGCCGCTTGCGCTCTTCTCTGCTGCCCATGGCGTCCAGCTTCTTCAGCGAGGCGCTGAGAAGGAAGGCTTGCTCCTCGGCGCTCAAGAACTCTGGATATATAGCCAGATCTTCGGAAGAGACCGTCTCAGGGAGTGAAGCATCTCCCAGCTGTATCGAGATGAAGGAATTGCCTGGACTGGCTAGATTGTACACCGCGTTCGTGCTGGCAGTGGACGCACGTCGGATTGCAGACCCGCGCCAAACGCCCTGCTGCTGGATGCATCCTCTGTGCAGTACTGGTGCAGCCAGCAGAGAGACCGTGTGCCTGCATTGCGCGTGCACCATCATGCAGCGGTGGTAGCAAAGAAAGACCAGCAGAGCACGTGCTTTTCTTGAATAGATTGACTAGTGAAATTGATCAACGCAGCATGACGTCTGCCTGGAGTCTTTAATCCGTACAAGAACAACTTTAATCCGTACAAGAACAACAACAAGACACTTGAACTGTACAATCGTCTATATGGCATGCTCCGCTTGGCCGTTCCCTCAGCGGTCCCGCCTGCGGTCTCGATCCTTGTCGTAGTCGGATCTTGAGCTGGTATAATCCTTTTCTCTACTGTTGCGTCCACTCCTATCTCTACTGTCGTACTTGTCGCGATCCCGGTCGCGATCTCGGTCACGATGCCGTTCGCGGTCGGATCGTCTGTCCTTGTCACGCTCGCGTTCTTCGTGCGGGCGCCTACTGCTTCCATGTCTGTCGGCCTCTCGCGGACTTCTCGAATAATCTCGACGTCGATGTTTGCCCGAATCTCTTTCAGAGCCAGAGACCGGACTGCGATCTCGTGAATCTCTGCGATGCTTCCGCCGCCGCCGCTCTTTGTCGTCATCCGAGTAATCAATCTCATCACGGCCTCGTCGAGAGGAGCTCGCATGCGCCTTTCCGTCCTGGATAGCCAATGGAGCAGGGGTCGCGCTTGCGGAAGGCCTATCGACCTTTTGCAAAGGCATGAAACGCATCTGCTCTCGGCGGTTGCCGCCCTTTTTCCCATCTTGCTGAGCTACCCAGTCGGCTCCGAATGTCTCCTCCCTACTCTTTGCGCCAATACCCAACAACGCTGTTCGTGGCTTTGGCACCCATGCTTCTACTTTGGGTTTCGCTTTCTTCGTACCTCCTCCCATGCCTCGTAGCAGCGCTGCTCCGAAATCTTCGATGGGAACCCGCTGGTATGCATCCATATCTGGCGTGTCCGGCCTGTCGGCTACATCAAGAGCGTATGCTTCTTCTTCTGTGACAGCTTGCGGAATGATGTGCACTTTTGCTTGGCGCTCTTCGTCGGACTTGTCTGCAAGGAGTTCTCGTAATGCCAGTGCATCGGCGTCCTCTTCGACTGCAACAGGCTCTTGACTTTCGTGGCTTCCGTTCAGCTTCGGAGTCTGTTGGTTATCGGGACCATCCACCTGCATATCGGTAGAGTCGCCTTGCTCATCTGTAACCTGAGCAGCTGTTTGACGCCCAATGCGGATACCGCCACTTGCAAGCTTGTCGCCAATTCTCTGCACATTGCTTTCGCTCTCCAAGAACTGGCGATCCGCATCTGTCAAGACTCTTTTATTCTGTGCAGTCGCGCCTTGCATGCTCGGCGCCTGGCCCGGTACAAAGACCTCGCGTCCTTCGCGTTTTGCTCGCAACTCGATGGCTGCTCGTCTAAAGTCCTTGTTGGGAGCCGTAGGAATCACGAGCGCTTTCTCCTTCTTCGATGCGTTTGATGATCTGCGTAATGTGCTGTGCTTAGCACTCTGTACATCCCGAGGCAACTCTGGCAAGTCAAAGTGCATTCTGGTTGCCCACCTTATGCCCTTGTGGTCAATGCCGGTAATAGACTCGTCTCTACCAGCACGGCGCTGGAAGCGTTTGCCTCCATGGTCGTCTTCTTCTGATTCAGAGTCTGACTCGTAGCGAGTATGGCTGTATTGCCGACCATAGCCATTGCGGTGGCCTTGACTCGTCGAGGCTTGCTGCGAGCGACCGCTGCCGCCGCTCGTGTGAGCCGTGGGATTGGTGATTCGAAAGGACACTCCTGCATCGTCCCCGTTGCGCTGGCTCATGGCAGCATGAGCTTCAGGAAGTCGACGATACGGCAAAAGGCAGGCCAGACAGCAAACTCGAAATAAACGCCACCACGAGCCAGCAGTCCGCGAGCAATCGGTTCGTTGCGACCAGCTTAGCCTCTTGCGAACCTGCATGCAAGGTATGTGGACATCATGTTACTGCTAGGTCCTGCGTGATGCTGATGAGACATGGCACTACAATACAGATATCATGCAGCCGAGACCTGTCGTGACTGCCGCACGTCTGCCATTTGATGCGATTCCGCCATGGAGCCTTCGAGCATGAAACGCGGCGGCCAGTAGATCAAAAAGGCCCAGATGCCAATGTATAATGGCAGTGCGTCAAGCAAGTACAGATAGCCCTCCGCGTGGGTAATGGGCTTAGAAGAAGTCAGCTGGAACGGACCTCGTGCTGCTGCTGCTGCTGCTGATATCACTGAACGCGACGCCTACCCCTTGCGGACCTTGGAGGAACTCGACCAAGCGAAAGCCAGACCGCACGTTGAATGGAATGCATGTGAACAGCAAACCGTAGTACAGCAGTCGCCAGTCCGAATAATGGCTGTTACGGAAGATCAAGAGTATTGAAGACTCGTGGAACTTTCTATCTGAGGCCGCCCACACTTCTGGAAAGTGTTCAGACCTATTTAGCATCATTCAGCTATCTCACTCCAAAGGCGCAATCTCTCTTAAGGCAACCCACACTTTCTGTCCAAATGCCAAAAGCGTCGCCGTGTACAAGAGGAAAGTGGAGGTCTGCGTGATGACACCGCCAAGGGCCAGCTTGAAATGGCCAAGGCGTGACTTCAGACGATGTACTACGCCGAAGTCATGGAGTCTCACCTTGTGGCCCACTTCTGCTGTACGATGGTCGTTTGACGATTCGAGGGCGACTCCGATGAGCTGCAGGGCGACCGTGACGAGATCAGATGCGCTCAAGAGCCATGACATCCACGTCGGATCGATGGGCAGACACTGTTTCGCAACGGTATCGGGCCCAAGATGTAAAGCGAGCCGTTCAAGGGAAAGGTAGTCCACTTCATAAAAGCCACAGGGCTTTGTGCGAGGGATTGACTGTCAGCTTTGCCAGGTTTGCTGACATCCACTCCTGACCACGCACCGAAACGAATATGAGGATCTGACTCAAGGTGAACAAGCCTACAATACCGGTATCAGCACTTTGAGCGCCGAGTGAGAAGATAGTCACTCGCCTTTATTACCGGGGCTATTGTGCAGTATGATTCGAAGAGCAAAGCCCAGCTATAACAGCGTATGATCAATGTACTTGCAGATTTGCGGGTTAGTGATCATTGATTACTGACCATCATGCCTGTCATGCGCAATGGTCTCTCAGCTGATATATGGTCGATCTCCGCAAAGCCGAGCTCACCCGTCGCGCCAAATGTCAAATTGAGCATGTAGATTCTACGACCGACTGCAAACCATTCTGAGCAAACCAAAAAGACCATCAGCGAGGGTGCTATATCATGTACTCTTCCGACACTCACGTATCCAGACAATGAAGGCGTACACGCCAAATAGCAACGCTGCCCAAGAGGCATAGCTAGCGGAGGGCGTGTAGTCGAGGGTGTACATAGAGGGTGCTATGTCATCGTGGATAGAGGACGCTTGTTACGTTTTGAGGAAGTCTATTTAGATGCTGGAGAAAGTTTGCGTCGACACATCCAGCGTATAAGTTAGGGCGAGCCCTGGCCTGCATTTTGCTCGTGTCTGCGAGGGTCACTTGGCCAACCGTGACCGAGGGGCCCTGGCTATTGGACTGGATCCAGGCCGGGTCGCACAGCATTACAAAAACAAAGGGCCTAGCAAAGCGGGAAGTTGCGACGCGAGCCAGGCTTAGCAAGACTGCGCAAGAGTAAGGCAGCCAATCACATTTATAACATCGCTCGTGGTCAACAACAGTTTCATAGTAAGTGCGTTTTGGTCGGTTCCCTATGCACCTCTCCGTTGAGGAGTGAATAGGCCCAGGATCTGGACTGAAGGTAGACTGCTGTAATTTGCAAGTTTGGTAACCACAGCGGAGAGCATGAACGGCTGCTGCGCCAGACTGCCGTTTGAATGAATTATCCACTTGATCTTGCCGGCGGTCATCGGCGATCCTCAAGGAAGAGCGTTCTCTTCTGAAGCGCTACGCGAGCGCTTATACTGGTGCATCGAGTGCTGAGTATCGCCATACCCATCGTAGGACTCGTCAAAGATCGGATCTGCAAAGAAGCGGGGCGGGTAGAGGGCCAAGAAGACCAAGATGCCAAGCAGGATTGGGAGGCCGTCGAGAAGATAGAAGAAAGATTCTGTAGTTTGTACATACTGTGATAGTTCTTTTCAATGCGTGTAATGGATCGCTGACTGTCAAAACTACTCACGCCGTCGTAGCCACCTGCAAACTCCACCGCTCGGAAGATCGACCGAGTAATGAAGGCTATACATGTTAAGAGCATGCCAAAGTAGAGGATACGCCAATCATGAATAGGTGTCGAGCTAAAGATTCGGAACAACGAAGCTCTGTTGCGCTGGTGAGGGACGGCCCATTTCTGCGGGTAGAGCGCACGACTGAAGAAGCGAACAGACGTGAGTAAATGTGATCGTCTTGCACAGCGAACATGAGACTCACACTCGCAGACCGAACATGATGAGGATTATAGTGAAGGTGCCAAAAGCGACTGCTTGGACAATCACGCCAATCAATGCGATCTGTAGGTGTTTCAATGTGGATCAGCTCAACGTGCTTTGTGTGGAGGATTTTGGCGAAACTAATCACCTTGTGTCCGGGGTTGGCGGTATCAGGGTTGGCAGTGGCCTGAAGGCCTCCCCCAGCACCCTGAATTAGAAAAGTCACCACGTCCGAGGTCACGAAGAATTTGGCGATCCAATTTGTCCGGATTGGTAGGCATTTTTTCGCAACGGTATTGGGACCCAAGTGATTTGCTAAGCGAGCGATGAGCATGTAGTCAAGTGCAAGGAAGGCACATGGCTGTAACAGATACAGTCAAGGAATGTTAGAAATATATACACGAGCTGAGTTGAAGACTGGCACTCACACTAAGTAGAATGAAGAGCTGCATGATTGCGTAGATGCCTGCGGAGAGCAAGATGGGCCGAAAAATCGGTCAGACGGTGTTCAGGCGCCAGACCGCCGCACTTTATGATCTTTAGGAACTCACCGACGCTGCTATAGTTGAAGTGCACCCCGGCACGTATGCCATAGCCCAGCTGCAAGACGGAAGATCAGCTGTTGTGTCTGGGTTCACTGAAAGGAAGCCAAGCTGTGGCTTCTTGATGACGGCTCACGGCGAGAGCTGCAATGACAAAAGAATTGGGCATGTCAACAATATACAAAGCACCTCTGGGTAGACGAGGACTCACTGGTAGACCCTATCGTCATCGTGAGCATGAAGTTCTGTCTCTTGATTTTGGCCCATTCTATTCAGCCAGAACATCAGGCAAGCTCGACTGCAGGGCCCCGGTCCTATGGCACTCACGATACCAAGCTGTAGCTGCCACAATCGCATAGAGCAGGCACGCTACGATAGCGAGTGCTAGAGACGGTATGTAGCCGCCGATGACGCGGACGCCATCTACAGTCTCGGCCCGTGGTGACTGGCAAGGGCAGGTAGCAAGAGACTGGTCAACACCGAACAAGGGCCGTACGGTACGTGTAGACCCACTAGCATCCCGGTAGACTAGAATTTTCCTCTTGACTGGCTGTGCTGTGGAACGTAGTTGCCAAGTAGTCGTTATGGGCAGGTTGAGGTCGAGCGATGTGGTCGAGTGATGGCTGATGAGAGCTCTTCTGGAGTGTATGAAGCGGAGCCAAGCAGCGTCAGACATCGCTGTTCCCGTTTTATATGCTTTTCTACACTCTCTTGGCTGCTTCGCCTGCTCGAGTGTGTCACAGCGCTGGGCCGTCAGTGTCCGTCAGCCTGGATCCGTCACCATTTTCCCTGGCCGTCAGCCGCGTTGAGACACGCCAGACTGACTGCAGCGCCGGCACACGCTGCGGTCGCCATATGCACTTGATGCACCGCATACATGGGCAGTGCGACGCTGACAGACTCGGGCTGCTGCAACTGCTGCAACTGCTATGGATGTGGTGAGAGGCGTGAGCCTGGCGTGCATTGCCTGCTGGTCGGCCCGATCGCGTGCAAGGCGCCGCTCGAAGCGACGAAACGGTACAGTTGTAAGGGTAAAGATGTCCAGATGCCCTGACTCAACTGAAAACTTGGCGAAACGACCCATGCGAATATCGAGTCTATACTTGGGCCACACATCTATTGAACGAGAATGATTTATCCAAAGTTGTGTCCCAAATTTGTGTGGAGCGGGATGAATGCAGGAAGATGGATGACAACGAAAATAGACCAGAAGAAGATAGGCTACAGGCAGCACTGACTTATGTTGTTACAGTTCCAGAATGCCTCAAATAGGGGGCGTGACCGACCACGCTCAAGCAGACACACGTATAACATCACGGGACCGGAGAGCCTGTCATCTTCCTGCGTAGAGCAGCGAGACGACCTTTGATGTGTTCCACGACTGCAACGAGGTAATTGTCAGCAAAGGTTCAAAATCAGATCGATGGATGGGGAACCTTACAATTCCGAACGGTGACTTTATCCTCCTCATCCACTGGTTCGCCATCTTGCATTGTTTCGTCAAGTATGGCATAAAGCATCCAGAGTGCGGTATCGTACGCAATCTCGCACTCTTGCGCGTTCTCGCCCATCAGCTCGCTGACTGCAGCGGCGCGTGACTGTGGGCCAATCACGCATGTCAGCTGGAAATCGAAGTCGGCAATGCTCGAATGATCTGGCCTACCATTTCCAAAGCCTTGTCGAAGATCAGCTTCTCGGCCAGCATAGCAGAATCAGGCATATCGCCGGTCAGGCGGCTCTTGGCGAAATCCGCCTTCTCAAAACATTCATTGAAGCGTGCTCTAAACCACTGTACATCTGCACGCGACCGAGTCAGCGCATGAAAGACGGTCAAAAGGCGCAGATGGAGACTTACAATCGTTCAGGTCGCCGCTCGCGCTGAAACCAGCTGGCATCTTCGACCAAAAATCTTTTGTCTGCTCGATGCCATTAGTGAGGAAGTCCAGGGCCTTGAAATACAGCACAAGGGTCTCTCCCGGTAGGAGATTATCGTGGGTCTGCGGGCGGGTTGCCGGCTGCCCAGATGATGGTGAAGTAGGCTCTGAAGGCCCCTGGCCGGATGCCGCGTTCTTCAGACGTGGCGATGGCTGACGATCCGTCGGTCCCGCGTTCGCTTGTGTGACATTGGCAAAAAACGGGTTCGCCTGGCTGCCACCCATTACGCCTGGGTCAACTGTAGCGGGGCCGCCAGTCCCCTGCGATCCAGGTCTGCTCTGCGACGCAACAGGCTGTTGCGAAGTTTGTGGTTGCATGAGAATGAGCTTTGAATCGGCAAAGTCGAAGATGGCGATTGCCTTTTGAGCGATATCTTCCAATCTTTGGAGAAGCTCATCTTCCTGAGCTGACATGCGATCATCTTGCAGGGCTGTAGAGCGCGGACGTCTGCGCGTGCCGAATTGGTATCGATGTGACCGTTTGCGAAGCCAGATGTTTTCACTAGGAGATCCAAACACCTTGAGTGCTGCAAAGTTGATAGCTTTGCCGATTGCAGCGCCAGGGAACCCTATGCCAGCCACCAGGTTCAGCGGCGAGCTGTACGCTTGATCTTGTGCTGTATGTGCGAGAGCGCCACCTGAGATACGCGCGGGCGCACCATATGAAAGACCACCTTGAGCTCGAGGTGAAGTTCCGTAGCCATTGGAAGCGACATTGCTGGCCGAAGGTGGTGGAGCGAATGGAGGATGGTCGTATGCTGCACTGTGAGCTGCAGGCGGTGGATACGGCAATGCAGGACTTGGAGGAGATTGTGCATCAGCGCCGGCAGGCCCATAAAGAGTCTTCCCTGCTGGCGAGCCTGGCGACTGCCCCAGTCCTGTCGTCTGGCGTGTGAAGATAGCGCGCGACGAATGGCGTGAGAAGGAGCTTCTGCGACGAGGTACCGCTGCCATTTCTGTGCACATAACGAAAGATCATCAGTTTCAATCCCTTGTAACGACCGTGCTTGAGTTTACACTTGCCATCGGCGAGAGCGTTGATCTCGACATTCCTCTTCTCCACCACGACATACTCTCTCCCAAGGACTGAATCTTCGCCAGTCTCGCCAGTCAAGTTCGATGCAGCGAGATCTTTTTGATATCCAGTGGATTTGCCCTTCATTTGCGGCAGTGCCAGCGATAAATTTGATTTCTGTGCGAGCTGCTGCGCTGTATCTGGCTCTGGCACTGGTGTTCCTTGCCCAAAGCTATCCTGCGATTGCCGCCTCGAGTGGCCGCGGCTTGGTATGACAGGACTCATTGCAGTCGGTGTAGCTGCAGTGGTAGTTATCACAGCATAGTCCCTGCTCTTGAGTGCCGTGGTGGCGTCCGCACCCTTTGCAGCCCTAGCAGTGCTCTCGGCGGTGGAGCCTGGCCCTACTATATACTTTGGCTTGAAAGTGGAGCGCCGCTGTACCAGCGTAGGAGCTTGAGCAGACTGTGTACGACTCTGGGCAGACGTATTACTAGTCGGCGATGCACTCGCAGCATCGGATGGTCCACCGGAATACCCTGCCACGGCGTTCTGAGGCAACCTGACAAAGGCCATCTCTTGCTCCTCGGCCGACGACGGTACAGGCGGAATGTACATTTCTGCAGCTGGCTTTGTGGCAGGCTCTGCCTGGTGGGGCGGTGTGTCGGTCTGAGCGACCTGCGGAGAGGCGCGTCCACTCCGGTCCGCAATTACCCCTGCGTTCGCTCCACTAGAGGTTCTGACCTCGACGGTAGGCGCGACCGTCGCATTTGCTCGACTTGGCGTCGTTGTCCCGTCGTCAATGGTACCCGGCGCAACCAGACTGCCCTCGCCGTACCTTGCAACAGCTTCCGCCTGAGCGAAGAAATCGACAAAGCTAGCTCGTTCAACAGGATTCCGCTTTAAGAGGCTCCGGATGACGGACTTCAAGTCTTCTGGCACTGGTGTCGGCGGGGGCTCTTCTCGACCGGGTTCTGGTGCTCTTTCATCGGGAAATTTGATGCGGTCTTCGCTACGTTCTATCCTTCTCAAGAGCTCCACGTGGTTCTGAGCTCGGAAAGGTGGTTTCCCGACTGTCATTTCGTAGGTCACCGCGCCGACTGACCAGAGATCTGCTTTTGCGTCGTACTTTTCGTATCGAAGAATTTCGGGCGCCATATACAGCGGACTGCCGCACAAGGTCTCGGCAAGACCCGTATTCGGCAATGCTCGAGCAAAGCCAAAGTCTGCGACGCGCAAAAGAGGTATGCCAGGAGGGTGACCCGCCGCGATATCGCGAGCATCTGCAGGGTGCAGTAAGAGGTTCTGTGGTGGGCAGAAGTGTTGACAGTCAACATTCGTCACAATACGTGGAATCCCTTCATCGAGCATACCTGGGGCTTGATGTCTCGGTGAATGATGTTTTGCTTTCTCAGGAACTTCAGCGCTTCTGACAATTGACCCAAGAAGCATCGGACGACCAGCTCATTCAGTCCACCATCCCTCGGATGCGGGTAGCGATCTTTGTAGGACTGCTGTGCTGATGCAGTCAAGCTAGGTATTTGGCCTCGCTTTCGGATATATTGTGACAGATCGCCTGCGCTGCAATACGCCATGACCAGATAGATGTGCGCCTCGGTTTTCTGGGCACGTGCGGAAATTGTCAGCGATAAGTGCCCTGGTATCGAGACAGCAGTGATAGCTATTTGACCACCGACTTACCAGACAGTCCAACAGCTCTACGACATTGCGCTGCTTAATACCTTTCAACAGCCGGATCTCGCTCTCGAGATTCTCCAGGAGCTTCGTGGTGAGCTTGCTCCGCACAACAGCTTTGATGGCGACAGTAAGGGCTGGATTGGTGGTCTGGCAAGATTCCAAAGTAGGACGGATGGGATACGTTTGTTGATGCGACCGAACCAGGTGTCGACCATCCCAAAGTGCGTTCAGATAGTGGCATCGGCGGTATGCAAGAGGTGCGGCAAGTCGGTCATGCAGCAAGTGGAACAAGTCAGTCAGCCTGGGTACCGGCCCACCTGTGCGGCGGGCATGAGCAGAAGTGCGAGCACATACCACCTTTTCGCCACGGTAAACTGTCGCGAAGGAGCCTCTGCCAATCTCTTCGCGAATAGCGTACGAGCCTACCCTGTCGGGCATGCCAGTGGCCGGATTGACGGTCCGTGACGAGGACGACCGACTGGGCTGACTGTGACCATGTTGCTGCTGACGAGACTGAAGATTCTGTTGCTGCTGTGGTTGAGGAGCTGCTGCAGGAGGCATCCGCCCTTGATGTGTTGACCGGGTGTTTGGTCACAAGCCTGCGTGGAGCGGTCCTTCGAGACGCGGTATCTGCTAGGGCCAGCACCTCTGGGCCGCCAGATCTGCCTCAGGGCAGAGGATATCTGCACAAGGGCGATTGCCGTTCCTGATGTCGTCCAGCTAAGATGTCTGTCGATGCTGACTCGCGCAGAAGGCAAGAACAGGCGTCGCATCGCGCAATCAAGGATGCTGGTGGCGAAGGTGGTCCCAGCTGCCCGCAGCTCGCTGTGGAAGCAGTCAAGTAGCCGTCCTCACGTGTTCCGTGGGTACCCAACATCCAGCGCCGTGTAGCTTTCATTGCATGTCTCGACCTGGTCCTGCCAGCGGGCGAGGTGAGTGTCCTTGGTGGCGACTGCCAGTACACCGTCGCGCTCGGTCTCACATCGCTTCATAGCCTGCTGCAAGAGGCATGCGCAGGCTAGTATTCTGTGCAGCTACAGCGTCCCTATGCCTCTGTCTTCGGACAATCTTACCTCTGCATTCGCGCCCTCTAGTCCGATCACGCCGTTTGGTTTGCTTTGACGTCTCATCGCGTTCAGCCCTTGTGTAGACGCACATATATCGTTGCTCATGCTAGATCTCGCTGAACTCATACCGTTCGATCTGTGACGACGTGGATCGCCCCTCCTTTCAGTGCTGGACGACAGCCCCGACGTAGCTCGAAACTCCAGCACAAGGCGAAGCGAGGTTCTCCATGGCCAACACAATGAGGGACGATACAATTTCGGTCTCCTCAGTGAGCGTAGCTGGCAGCTCCAAAGGCAAGCGAAAGAGGGTACCCTCGGACGCCTCTAGCCATGGCACGAACCGCTCGTCAGCTGGGACGCCGGGCCAGAGAAGCACGCGCCGTACGGATGGCCAGCCCAGCCGCAAGGCTATCAAGCGGACTACCGAGCCCAAGGCATCTACATCTACCAGCACTTTGCACAGCGCCAACATGAATGGCAGTAGCAAGAGCCAAAAAGGCAAAGGAAAGGGCAGCATCAGCAGCGATCTTGAAGAGAGCGAAGAGGAGATCGTAGTGGCCTACTCTCGAGATTCCGTAGCCCCTTCAGCACGCAGCCTGTCTCCAAAAAAGGACAGGAAGCCCGAGTATCAGTCTTCTGCTCCTCCTCGCGTACCGGCCGTCTCGCTACAAAGCAAAGCACGCCGAAATGACATTCATGAAGACGAGGAGACCAAGTCGAACGCATCGTCTTCCAGATCCGGTCATTCCAAGAACAAACTACAGGTCAATACTCTACGCCATTCAGTACACGAGAGGCTCAAAGCACGGGAATCAGATGCGCCAATTTCCCCGCGCAGAGTCAAAGCAAATGGCTCGTGGTCAAGTCTCGACGACAGTGAGCGTACTCTTCTCGACGATCTGCTGGTCTAATGCATACTGACTTGTTCCCGCATGGCATTCGCCTCTACACATGCCTTGCAGCAGCTGCGGGTCCAAGCGATTCAGGGGCAAACAAGCGTCTACAGCTCCAAGTCAGCAGCTTGCGACAAAAGAATCAAGAGGCAGAAGACCGCTTTGACGAGGCTAGCTCACGCTGTGAGCAGCTTCAGCAAAAGGTTGCGGAGCTGGAGAGACATATAATGGTCGGCGAAAAGAAATACAGTGCCGAGATTGGGCGTCTAAAAAAGAATGCCGAAGGGAGCAGCGACGCCAAGCGTATCGTGCAATCCAAAGTCGAGGAACACGAGCATGAAATCATGACTCTACGCATGGAGTCTGATCAGAGCATACTCAGACTGCATGCGGAAATCAATAGGCTACAGGAGGAGATGCGAGTCGCTAAAACGGTACCTTCGTGGCGGGACGATCCTCGCATTGCACAAAAAGAATTCGAGTGGCAAGACAAGCTTGCGCAACAAGCCCGCGACCATCAAGCGCAAATCGAGCATCTCCAGTTCGAGATCGAAAAGGCCAACCCCGCTGCTCGCCTAGCGGCCAAAGAGAGGCAAATCGAAAATATTAATTTGCAACACGCTCGAGAGCTAGAAGCTCTGGACATGCAAGTTAAGCAATTGCAGACACTACGCAACCTCGATCTTGCATCTGTGCATAGTACCGGCAATTACGGGAATCCCCTCCCATCACAGGATGTTAATCAGCTACAAGCATTGGTAGCTCAAATGCAGAGAAAAATCCAAGATCGGGAGGATACCCTTCAGACGTTCTATCAGAATCAACGCGCGAACGAGATCAAACACAAGCGTCGGCTTGCTGCAAAGGATGAAGCACATAATCTCGAAAAAGTGGAGGCTGAGGAGGCAAGACGTACCCTTGAGTACGACCGGGAGATATTCAAAGCCAAGAATAAGAGACTTACCGATGAAATCAGCAAATTGGAAAGGAAAGTCAGCCAGCTGCGGACGATAAGACCAGAATGGGAGTCGCTCAAGAAGGAGGTACCGGCCCTGCGGGAGGCCAACGAAGTGCTGTCCAGTGCAAGAGACTCGCATTTCCAAGAGGCAGAATCGTTACGGCGAGAGCGGCTGGAATACACGCATCGTATCCACAAGGCTCAGAGCGAACTACAGCAGTCTGAAGCAAGTCTACGGGCTCTGCTAGAGGACACAGGCGCAGACAAAGACTGGAAGGGCAAGTACCGGTCTCTCAAACATTCATTCAGAGAGCAAGTCCGTCTGCATCAGCGGCAAACAGACAAGTTGAAGAAGAAGCTCCAGTTGGCTCGAAAAGGTGCTTTAAATGTGGACTACAACAGCTCTGATGATTCTGAGGAAACCGACCACGCATTCACCAACGAACAGGATGGCCCCGATCTAGATCACTTATTCGCCGGTGCCATCACCTCTCCTCCTGAGACAAGCGTAGGAGCTCGTACTCGGGCCCGCAATGCGAGCCTATCGCCAACTCCAGAGCCCATAGTTCTACCTGCCGACCCAGCCTACGAGCTTCTCTCACAGCAGGTGTCTGGAGCAGTGCAAGTCGCTCGCAGTACACTTCAAAGATACGAACGCTCGCGTAGCGAAGTCCGCTTCCCGCCGACCATACGGGAGCGAAGAGCTGACACGCGAGTGCCGAGACATCGTAACCGAGTTTACATCAGGAGCGAGGTATGTATATATCGTCAACGACCATTGTCGGAAGGCTGACAATGCAGACAGGACCATACACCTTATGTGCCAGACGAGATGGTCTCAGACTCTGACGATGAGTTTCTTGAATGGGAGTCGCAAGCATACGCCAGAGTAGGTCACCTCGTGTCAGTTATGGGGCTCATCCTGCTCACCCGCTCCTGCCCCTGTCTTATCGGATTGACAGAGCCAATCGCGCAATCCAGATAGGGCTGCTGCATTATTGAACATTTGTTGGCATCGACACATTCTGGATCTGCGTGGAAATCGCGTACGCTCCACAAATCTCCAGTTTTGTTTGGAATTTGTCGAATCCTACGGCCCGCTCATGCACTCTCGCAAAGCTGGTCCTGCTTTGCTGAAGCATATACTGAGACTCGTTGATCTCAATCAGCTGTCTGCAGATGAGGGTGGCAACATCATGCGTGCCTTCCAGAGTGCTACATAGCATGCATCTACGCTGCGGCTAGACAGTTGAGGCTTTTTGGATCACTGTATCTAGAATTACCTGCAAAGCTGCTCCAACTGTCTAATTCTTCAACCTCCGCTTCATGTCGGCTATCCAATTTTGCTCCTCCTCGCCCCCCGCCGGCACGATATAGAACTCTAAGCACCAGCCATCGACAAGCTCGAGACCATCCGTATGTTTGACGCATGCCTTGATGATTTGCCTCAGAGACAGGTTTCGGCCGACCTTGAGGATGCGACCTTGCTGTGTGACAGCATATACATTGTCTGCTTCTTGCTTGCGATTCTGCGCTCGTACATTGTCACGACCATTAAAGGCGTCCAGCTGAGCACCAAATGTGACGTCCTGGGCAAAGCTGAGAATAAGATCGCGAGTTGGCGGTTGAGCAAGCGGGCGTAGGAAGAAGACGGGAAAAATGAGAGGAGTCTCGACTGGCGGTGCCATCCATTCTTGTGGCCGACTTAGCGGTATTTGGCTTGTAGAGGCAACAGGCACTATTTCCGGGTCGAAATGAGCAGGGGTGACCTCGGGCGGGGCGGCGGTGCGAGCTTGTGCAGCTGTCCATTTCTCTTTCAGACGCAGACCGCTGGCCTGGACCAAAGCAGTCAGTCTCACCAGGAACAAGGGCAACGGAAGGGAAGACGGAGACAACATACTATAAGAGCCTCGCGTAGTGAAGCATCAGACAGCTCTTGGCGTCTCGCACGCTCTGCAGCTTCCGAACGAACGGTATCGCGATAAGCGAGTTTTTGATTGAGCTGCTTCTCGATTTGCTGCACACTAGCATTGAGCATGCCTCCGTTGCTCCGATACCTCTCCATCGCATCTTTGGCTTCGTCCAGCTTTTCTAGAGCGAGGAGTGCTTTCAACGAGCGGAACAGCGCTTTGAGAGAGGTATTCGTATGGGTATCCTGATCTGCGGCGGGAATTGGCTTGTCGGACGGGGCCAAGACCAGTGCACAGTCTCTAAGACAAGACCGATAGTTTCCTGCGAGTACGGGGACCCTCAGGCATGCTCCAGAAATCTGCAAGACGTTGCACAGGCCTACCTAGTTCCAGGTGGCAAGCAGCACGATTACACCAAAGCGTGCGTTTTGTCTCCTCGTGCAGTTCTGGAGCAAGATTTCCCAGACCTTGCGTGTAGAAGTTGATCGCATCCTTGTAGTTCTTGACCTTGAACTTGGCGTTGCCTTGCTCCTTGAAGTTCTGCGCTTGTTCTGCCGCGCAGAATGCAACATTGTCAGCCATTTGGCCTGCGGTCGCCACCTGCTGAAATTGTCCAGCAAAGGTCTTGTCATGGTCAATCCGTACCTTCGGCGTCGCCGTCGTACAGCAAGCTCTGCAGTGCCTCCATCTGCGTCGAGAGGTAGTCGTCCATCTCACCAGCGGCTGGCAGCTGCCGCATGAAGAGCGGTGTGTTGTCCCATGCTTTTGCTGTTTCGTCGAGCGACTTGGTCGCTGGCCCAGCGACCTGACTATCAGCACTCGCCGTAGCCGCCATGTCAAGCAGTGGGATTCTTCGAGGTCTGGTCCAGGAACTGTCGTTCTTGACCTGCTCTTCGACGTAAGAGTCACTGACAGACCGCCGACCCACAACTCGACGCACGCAAAGGCATGGGCTGCGATGGAGTGGCCAACGCCAATAATTGTCGACCCGAAGATGCAAGGCCTCACGAGCAAGGGGCGCCCACAGGATAACGCAATATTCGCAGCCAAGTCCAACGTGTCTCGAGATTTGACTTCCACGCCTCTCTCGCCACATTTCAGTCGCTGCTGGCTCTCGGCATGGACGCCAGACTGGTTTAGAGGAGACTGACCGACAACGTGTATTGTCCTACATGCTCATGCGCGACTGGATCCGAGACTATGACCCTTGGCTCGCTAATTTGGCATCGGACGGCTCATCTCAGATTGGACGGCCTACCAAAGTTTCAAGACACGCCCGTTCACGCATGCACGGGCGCTTTATATCGGACAGTATGCGTCGCCTGCGGCTGTCGCGCGACTTCCAAACAGCGATAGAGCAACCGACGCTCGTGCTGCCTGCTTAGATCTGCATGCGCTCCGACCTGACCTGTGTGCACGGCTATGGTGGTTGGCCGGCGTCGCCATGCAACAACGCTTGCAAATTGGCAGTGAACCGTCGCTATCCAATCTGAAGGCATTCGACCGGTCTTTGACTGCAAACGTGTCCGCAGCGAAGGCCCTCTGACTACTCTCTGTCCTTTCAGCCGTAGCTGTTCGGACGAGCCTTGTTAGCGGTGCGTTTGTCTTTCAAAGGGAGACTCCCTAGTCCTACCTGGCCTGGCTCACTTCCATTTGCATGTACAGCCTCGGTGGTCCGTCGTCGAAGCTGACCAAATTACGCTCACTCGCAGATGCACTGCCCATGTGCTGGCCACTCCTTGCTCGCCCGCTCGTTAGCCCTCTCTCTCTCTCTCTCTCTCTCTCTCTCTCTCTCTCTCTCTCTCTC
>QOZY01000178.1:0-65558 GCA_003351005.1 Cystobasidiaceae sp. HBUAS51001 | reverse complement strand
TTCTCCTATACGAGACGCTTGCTTCTCGAAGGTGAAACTGGTGCGTTCTGGAAGTTTTGAAAGATCTTTTGCCGTCGGGCACCGGGGCAGCAGCACCTTGCTAGTTCGAGTTATTTCGTGGTCCAAGGACAGTCTTGTCACGTCGCGGAAAGGACAGTGGTAAGATGGCGAGAGCCGAGTGAGTCTGGAGATTCGCCCATCCAGGAATGCGTGCGGCGCTTGTCGCCAATGCGAGCACGGTGTAAGCCACAGCGCGATAGTGTATGGGCCATTCGTGGCTATGACATGCTGGCGACGATAGCGATTCCGGTGATATGTGCTGTTTGTGGTCAGTGAGGAAGCGGGAAGCGTTTGTACGTGTTCGGTGCATGCAACATCGCGATCACCCTCTGGCTGCCTGCAAGACGACGACCACGTCTCTAGACAGGCGAGCAACTCGGCACGACTGACAGCGGGGCGTCGGCGCAGCTTCTCCAGGCCAGCCAGCTCTCTGTGCCCTCCGTCAAGTCCATCTCGCTCAGTCGCAGGCTGGCTGGGCCTGCACGTGGCGCTCGCTCTCGAGGCATGCAACGCCAACAAGAAGTGACACGGATGCGCTTGTCACTCGCAGCTCGCCTGACACTATAAGTAGCAAAGAGCACGGTGACACACTGTTTCCGTACGAGGACTGGGCCTTTTGTCCAATGCGCCCGCAATGGACGAATGGACTCGTCTCGCCCACTGCGCGGTGGCCTTGCTGCTGATGAAGGGCCGTGCCGCCAAAAAGGACGCGTAGAGAGCTGTCTATGACATTCACTGCACCCTCTCTCTCTGCTCTCTTCTCTCTCTCTTCTCTCTCTCTTCTCTCTCTTCTCCTCTTCATCTTCACATCCCTTTCATTTCGTTTCTTACACATCTCTCTGTGCAGGTCACACTGAGTCTTTCCATTTCTTCGTCATGCGGTGAGCTCGTCTATACTACGCCTCCCACACAGCACGACTCCATGCTCATAGCCAGATTGCAGCTTTTCTACCGTTGTCTCATTCGCCGCACTCGGGCTGGTCTCGAGCGCGCTTGCACTTCCAGCAACAAGCAGCACGGACAGCAGCAGCTCAGAGCACTTGTCCCTGCTAGATGGCGACAGCTCAGACTCGAGCGCGAGCGCATCCGCATTCCCCTCCGCCACCGGATCCGCCACCGACGCGTCCGAGACCTTTGACTCGTCCTCGTCGTCTTCCTCAGACGACAGCGACGACGGCGAGGTCAGCCTTTCCGACTCTCTGCCTGGCTCTGCTACTGGCAATGCTGCTCCCACGGCAGCTCCCTCGGGAGGCGCCAAGGGCGGGCCTCGTAAAGGATGCCGAGGTCGAGGACGAAAAGGCAACAAGGGCCCAGCTGGCATGGGCAACTCGACCGCCGGCATTGACAGCGATGGCACCCTAGTGAAGCGCGTGCGTGCTTTGCTGTACTTTCTTCATTCAGCGCATGCCAGTATATTGATCAGGTTTTCGTCTCTGCAGAGAGCAATTGGCTCTAACAGCACCACTATCGATGACAACGTCGCCGGCTCCGATGATGACGAGGACTGTGCCGCGGATGAGTCCAGCAGCGACGATGGCGAATTCAGCTCCTATGCAGGCATAGACGGCGGTAGCGGAGGTAAGACCGTCACTGTGACCGTCACCACTACCGTCTTCGACTCTTCCTCTTCCGACTCTACAACTTTCACATCCACGGACGACGACAGCGCGCCTTTGGCTACCGAGACGGACAGTGCCGACGACAGCGGATCTACCGCAACCTCGCTCTCCTCGGACGAGGTACTGGGCAACACGGACAGCAACAGTGATGGTAGCAGCACTTCTACTACTGGTTCCACCTCAACTTCCACCAATGACGACGACGAAGTCAGCGATGACTCTCAGACCGTCAGCAAACAGCGAAAGAGGGTGCGTCGTGAAAGGGAAGCGTACAGGATGCGCCGAAGGAGCTTGGCCAAGGCCTTTTAAGCCCTTTATCAAGTCTTGACAACCTAGCTGGACTAGGCGAGACACTATGCAATGCAATGCAATGCAATCACATGGACACTTTTAAAACTATGAACAAGAAGACTCGAAGACGGCTCCATATAACGAGACTTTTCTAGCCTTTGCCTCTTTCGCAGCACGAAGGATGCCCTAGATTGCGCAACCGTGAAAAGCTGTCCCCCGGCTTTTTCTCGCCAGATTTGCCCTACAGCTTTCTTCAAGCGAAGACCATACTCTTTCGGCGGAAACAAATGGAAAAATCGTTGCACGCGTATCTGGGTCGTTTGCCATTGTAAGGCTGACAATTTTCCTCTAGGCTCGGCTCCCACGCACTCAGAAGTTTAGCAAGTAACAGTTCTTTGCAGCACAGGCTGACAACTGATCAACCAGAACCGTGCATAATTGGCCCGGCGTGTATCATTTGAACGATCCGGCTGCTAAGTTGAGGTCTTCATGTAGCCAGAGGCGCGATCTTGATTGCGAGATTTGTGAGAACCGTCAGAAGCGCAACGGAGCTTGTCCAGGCGTGGAGCATTATATACGATAAGACTGGTGTTGTACATCTCTTAGTCGCCTCTGTATCGGTTCGCATCGAATTCCTTCCACATTGTGCGGAGCAGGACCCTCTCTGCCTCTTGATCGGTACGCAAGAAGTTCTTCATGAGGGCCTCTCGCTCAAACTTGCCCATCGTACCCAGAACCTCCAAAATGCCTGCGTTCATGGCTGCTCTGGTGGCAGAGGAGATGGCGAAGCGCGAGTCTGTGGCCGCCGAAAGGTAGTTGACCAGTATGAACGGTGCATGCTTGCTCAGAGGACCAGACAACGAGATGACTGTTGAACGACGTGTAGACTGTGCTTGCTTTGAACGGCCTTGAGATCTCTGGAGTGCGTTGGTGCGTGTGCCCAATCCGATGAGCAGTCTGCCGATGGCTTTTCCATGAACATCGGCTTGCAGCCAATTTCCAATCGCCCAGAGTGGGAATTGTATTCGTTCTTGCTCATTTGCGCTATCAATTCCGGCGGAGGCTCGCGAGATCAGCAGGATATCCGATATGACTCTCGAGAAATGGGTAAAGGTCGGTATGACTAGATCCCGTCTATGTGTCGCCAGGATAGACGCGATATCGGTGATGTGCAAATAAATCTGGCTCGACAAGGCTTCTGTCGAGCTGAATGGCTTCCTGATGCTCGCAGGCGTCGAGTCCGGTTGACAAATGTTGTGCAAGATTGACCATATCAGCGCCACATCGTGAACTTCCGGCACACCGATCTGTCGGAAAGTAAATCAGCTCCATTCCGGCTGCCAAAACCATTCGCACGTACCCTTTGCTCAAGTACAGTCTTGACGAATGCCAAGGAGGCAGCAATGACTACTGGAGATAGGGCTGATGCGTCTTCTTCGACCGATCGAAGCAGTGCTATCCGTCTCAAGGCGGTGGAGAATGCTTGCGATGCAATCTTGCTGCCGCTTTCTGGCGCTTTGCAGACCAGCAACGCGAGAGTTTCCAAAGCCGCTGCGAGGGCGGGATCGGACAGCTGTCGATCGATAAGCTGCAGGACTGCATTCGTGGCTTCTTGAAATGGGACAGCTTCTTGCGTGGCAGCAGCCGCGCCAAGTAACGCTTGATACCTCTTGCCTGTTGCGACGGATGGCAAAATGTGAGCCAATTAGCCCAATGCCGAAATTCATGGCACTCTCACCTTTAAGATCGTATTTGTGCTTCATCAGCCAAAAGGCGACAACGAAGGCCTCGAAGGTGAGTTCTTCGGACGCTTTCGCATTCGAAAGATTGCGTGATGCAAGCTCCAGGGCCGCGAAAGCAGTGTCTGCGCTGTGACGGCCGGACTGTGCACCTTCCACTGCTAGCAAGGTACCCAAGACCTTTTTTGCTGTAGCGGCATATGGTGCAGCTGAAATGGATGTCAGCCATTGTCACATGCTCAATTCCACATGTGTGTGCTCACAAGTAAATGCTTCGGACGCTGCCGCTTCAGAAAGCCACACGGAAGCAATTTGACACGTGTTGTAGCATGCCAGCTGGTCTTTGAGGTCGGACATGCTATTCGCCTGATTTTGCAGGGCATCTAGTTTGCCGCGGAGCACAGCTCGAACCTCATCCGGCACATTGACGAGCTTGACGTTGTCACGAATGATCCGCCAAGTCCTGAGATGCAAGTTTTGGGTCGTAGCAGAGGCATCCACTAGGCTGAGCAGATTTGGAAGCATCGTGTACCTTTCCACCGAGCTCGACCAATTCAGGAGCATCAAGGAGACGAGCTGCTCATACAGGTGCGCCCGGGCAGAGCCTTCGCCCTGATCGCGATGCTGCGCTATGCGTCTGAGCATCTCGAAATCTGATATCTGTCAAATTGACGTCGGGTCAGTAGGGTTTGCTGAGAGGCTGCCGCTGAACTTACCAAAGGCGTGCCAGCATCATCAGTGCTGCATTTGCTCAAGCACATGATGCGCTTCTTGTGCTCGAGAACATCCGGTTGTCTCGCCAAGGAGGATACCATCTTCCGCTTGAGCTGTCTGTCTAGATATTCCCGCGGCAGGAGTAGTGCGACGCTAATGACATTCTCCGAAAGGTCGCCAGAGTCACACAAGTCACCGAGCTTCGCCGCGATGCAAGCTGCCGAGATGCTTTCGTCAGCGATTGGTAGGCAGACAAGCAATATCGACCCGTCTCACATCTTATACGGAGGTATTCGAAGAAGTCGGCCGAGCGGAAGAGCCAGGCATTGACCGAGGCGAAGGTTGTCATGTTGGGTCCATGATAGTCAGGCTCCACTGTGCTTGCCTCGAATAGAATTTGTACAAAGGTCGACAGCTGCGCTTCTGATCCGTGTGACCTATTGTACGATACACGTCAGCTTAAACACAGACTCTCCAGTGCGTCCAGGTGACTGACTCGAGAATGTCGAGATAGCCAGTACAGAAGAGCCACCACAAGGCAGTGCTCTCGTTCTTGTCCGGCAAGTCATGCAGGTATCCATCCCAGTGGATGTCTGCACCTCGCGCTCTGAGACTCTGACTGCACGAGTGCAGCATGGAATCGAAGACGACGGATGCTGCCTGACTTTCCGCGTCATAAGCCGAAGAGGCGATATGGGAAAGCAGCGTGCGAATCTGTGTATGCGGAAGCGATTCAGTAAGCTGTTGCGTTCGGTGGCTGCTGCCCTTTACTCACAATGGCGACTCGCAGCGGAGGTTGGAGACTGCCATTCTTATCTGCACAAGCTTGCACCAGCTTAGTCACCAGCTCAGGCTCGAGTCCGCCTGCCTTCTCGTTGAAAGCCAGCCAAGCGTCCTGTAGGCCTAGCATGACAGCCGCAAGTCTCTGACGCGCCTCCGAGCCGGCCAAATCTTCCTGAAGAAATGTAAACGAGCCAATTTCAGCGGCTAGCGAGGACAACTCTGGACTTTCTTGCACATTGAAGGTCTTTGAAGCTGTAGTCGACATGTGGATGCATTCCAAGACTTGGCCAACGGCAACGGCTTGCCAAGACGCAGAGACTGTATCTGCGCTGTCTTGGGTTGCCGGCGGTTTAGAAGGCGAAGCATTGCTGGCAATATCGGTCGCTTTCTTCTTCTGCTTCTTGCTCTTCGAGGGCGTGGCATCTGCATTCTCGGCGGCTACAGGCGGGTTTGATCTGGTAGTCGCAGCCAGTGGGCCAAGTATTCCAAGCAGTTGCTTGACCAGCGGCGTGAATTGCGTAGTGCCGAGTGATGTGCTGCATTCTCTTTCTATTTTATCTCTGGTATTCGTGGAGAGCAAGGGACCAGTGAAGAGACGATTGATGACGATCTTGTTGTGGACCATCGTCTGCACGCGTTGAAGCGCTACGTTGGTCCATAGGGTCAATAGCTTTGGCAGCTGTCTGATCTTGCCGTTGTATGCGAGCGTAGCATCAACAAAGGCATTACAAGCTGCTTCAAGATCTGCATCCTGAGACGCGCCATTCGGGCTGTCTAAAGCCCCTGAAATCGAGCCCAATATCGACGACAGGCTGTCTTCAATAGCGACAAAGTCCAGCTTCGCAATAGTTGCCAACGCGTGTACGGTCGCAGAAGTTGCCGAGGGCTGCAATGCGCTTGATTCAGCCGATAGCGGTACCAGCAGGTCATTCGCGAGGAAGCTCGCACAGCCTCTGAGCACATTGAGCCAATCTCGATTCGCGCCGCCCGCTCCACCGGCAATATAAATGTTTCGAACTTGCACTTCGGCAAGTAGAGTCTTTATGACAGTCGCTTGCGCAACGAGCACTTGATCTGGTGCAGACGCTGATGTCGGGGCGTCGGATTCGCGAGCTCGCTTGCGGGGCGTGCTTGCTTTTGTCGTTTCGCTTGAAGCGGCCGCTGACGTTGGTTCAAAAATCCGCACCAACTGTAGGCTGCCTTGCAAGAAGCCAAACACCGCGTGCCGTAGACAAGTCTGGACGTGGTATTCCGTCGCTGAGCGAGAGTTGGCAGAGGTGCCTCTCCCACCAGCCATCGAGGTCGATGCGCCCTCTTCTGCGGTGTTATTGGAGGCGCGCTGCCCGCGAATCATAGGTGCCGACGGCGCAAAGATCTCGTGCGAATGCGTGCTGAGCGTATCGACAAACGTGCGGAATAACTGGGGTAACAGCGTCGATACACCCTCGTCTGTCGAGTCAGGCGAAGCAGCGTGCGAAGAGGCTTTGAGAGCGTCAAATAGGTCTTTGAGCGCTTCTTGAGCTTGCTTGGTGTTCTCGAGTGCAGTGCTTGTTGATGATGGTGAGGGCGCAGCGAGGAGACGCGCGAGATTGGCGGGCGAAAAGACAGTGATAGCCATGAAACCCGCAATGACTTGAGTCAAAGTCATGCGCTTGGTGCCTGTGCTTGCAAGTTGGGTGCTTGTCGTCTCGTTTGCGGTGGTCATCAAGGGCGCCGAGAGCTCATTGAGCGAAAGGAGTGCTTCTTGGAGAGATGCCGAGCTGTCGGCAGGCGAGCCATACACGAGTTTGCTCTTGCCTTTTGTTTCTGGGAACGCCTTGACGACTTCATTGAGACCATTGAACTCGTAAAGCATTACTTCTTTTGAGACTGCGTCGTATGATTTCGCACATGCCCTCCACGCTTCAAATCCATTTTGACGATCCAAGAAGCTTGTGCTGATTTTCTTCAAGAGCGCTTTATCAACGGCAGTAGTCTGTGTTGGGTGTAGGGATGTAGTCTTGCATACGCTAGTGAGGGTGCTGAGCAGGAGCTGTCCTAGTTGCGCCCATTTCTCGCCGACGATTGGTAAAAAAGTGTCATGAGGGTGGCGGAGACGAGTGACCAGCTCTCCCGACGAGCGAATGAAAGCGTGTACGCAGGGTAAAAGCCCATCGAGCGTCGTGTTTGGGGAGGAGAGCGAGATTGAAAGTAGTTGGGTGAATACAGCGTGCAATTGCTCGAGCAGTGCCGTCACTTCTGCTTGGCTGAGTTCCCCGGTCCTCTTTCCAAGATTGATCAGCTTGCCAGGCATGCTTTCCAGGAGCCAGCGGAGGGCGTTGAAGAGAACTTGACTTCTTGATACGAGGACGGTTTGCCGGATGTCTGCTTTGGAGAGCAGGAGTGGGCCTCGTGGAGATGTTGCCGAGTTTGCAGCTGCAGAAGAAGGGCCGGCTTGTTGCTCGGCTTGGGAGTCATCCCGCGCTGTGAGGATGTCATGGAAGACGCTCCAGAATTCATCATCTAGGACGGAAGGGAAGCCGGAGGGTTTGATTCTGATTGGATGGTTGGTGAATGCGAGTTCGCCGTCAAAGAGTATACATGTTAGTGGCGTCAGATACATCAGAAGTTCATTCGAGAACCAAGGAAAAGTGAACAAAGTCAGAGTCAGATTGAGTTATGCTAGATGATGATGCGGAGATGTCCACCCACCCATCTTTAGGCGTCGAGACGGCACATCTGCCCACTGCCCAGTCCAGGAGGGCTCTCGCCTGAGCCTTCCTCGGGAGTGCGCTGTGCCCGCGTGGCTCCGAGGTCGAGTCCGAGTGCGAGTCAGAGGAGAGGAGGCCACGGACGAGGCTGAGCTGGTGGGCGTGCTGGGCGCGCGTGTTGGGGAGCGCCCTGAGCTGCCTGAAGGTGTCAGCGGTGGCCATTGCGCGGTGTCAGCGCGTCAGTGTGGGTGTGCGCGCGTGTGATATTGCTGCAATGCAAAGCAGCTGCACGATGCGGGCTGTCCAAGGTCACGTGATCAAGTGGAAGGAATTGTAAGGGCCCTCCTCGATAAAAGTTCGATCACTCGGTGTGCCCGCTGCCCAGCAATTTGCCACCACAGAAGCACGGCCAGGCGCAGAGCACGGGGCGAGGCAAGAGGAGTGGGCGTCGACGACGAGCATAGCGCAGTCCACCGTCGACCAACCCAAGCGACTCATCCATCCGCCATGAAGTTCTCACGAGGTGGGCATGCACAGCCTACGTATATGCATACACGCGTTCCCGCTGACCCCCCCACGCTCCCGCGCCCAGACACATCCTCAAACCCTCGCAAGGCCCGAAAGGCCCACTTCGATGCACCATCCAGCGTGCGAAGGCAGATTATGTCTGCGCCCTTGAGCAAGGAGCTCAGGAAGCAGTACAGCGTGCGTGACATTCCACAAGCAAGCAAGCAAGCGGTGGAGGATGGGACAGGCTCGTCGGTCGTCTGCATGCTGGCTGGCTGGCTGGCTGGCTGCAGACAATTCTCGATCTCGTACATGAACTGCAGGCCGGCAGACGTGCATGAAACTGCAGTCAAGCGAGACGAGCCACCAAAGCAGTTAACAGTCCACAGCACTTGCACAATCCGCCGAGCCTGTCCCGCCCGGTAGGCGCATTACGCAAGAAACCATCTCGCTAATTTTGTATTCCCCAAATTGCGCTCTCGCAGACCCGCTCGGTTCCAGTTCGCAAAGACGACGAAGTCCTCGTCGTCCGGGGCACCTACAAAGGTCGCGAAGGAAAAGTTGTCCAAGTCTACCGCAAGAAATGGGTAATCCACGTCGAGCGTGTTCATCGTGAAAAAGTCAATGGTGCTACTGTGCCCATTGGTTTGCACCCGTCCAATGTCGTCGTCACCAAGGTCAAGCTCGACAAAGACCGCAAAAACTTGCTCGCCCGAAAGGGAGGCGTAAAGGGAGAGCAAAAGGAGGGTGATGATGTCAAGATGCAAGAGGTGCGTAAACGAGCCAGCCGGCGAGTACTTTTGCCGTGTCTTTCATGACTGGCGTCGCTTGGGCTGCGGATAGTATGCCCAGTCCTGACCTTTTTCCTCTCCTCTGCCCACAGTAAACGTGCACTCGCTTGCAAATTCAACGAAAACAAGCGCACATCCTCGCGCTGCCCTCATCTACACTCCGTCCGACATACGACAGTCAAGCTACCGCACCCACCGGCGTCACCAGCTTGGACACCGTCTCATCGAGCCCTCAACCCCTCTCACATACCCGACTTGTGCAAGCTCACACGAAGCTGCTCAAATTGTCCGGGGATCCCTGCTCTCTCTCTTCCTCTCCCCTTGCATGCATTCGCTAGTCGCTGTCGTTTCTTTTGTGTCGTGGAAACACGGAAAAGATCGTCCTACAAGCAATGCACCGAGCAGGTTCTTTTTTGATTACATCGCACACATGGCCTATGTCTCAGCCGGATCGCTTGCGCGCTAGCTAGCTCTTGAATCCGATGACTCGCATTTAGCTGACGGCATGCGGCTGCCCTCGTCAAGTCTCTCTGTCTGGCTACACATACGATCTGACAAAGTTTTGCATTGCAGACAAGTTGCGACATGGCTCTCGCGACAACGAACGGGAAGATGCGAGCAATGGATGGAATTACAGAATTTTATCATTCATCGACGGAGGAAGCGATGATAGCAAAAAGCAGAGCATTTCGAGACTACTTTAGAATGTCGTCCACGGAGCGACGGAGTATTGGAGGGTTAGCGAGTCATCGCCTGTATCTTTCGAGATCGCTCGAAAAGAGGCGGAGAAGAAAAGACTGCTGCGAGCAAAGTCTCTGCAGTCGAAATAGTGCGCGCGTACGAGCGTGTGTTATGTACTGATTCGGTCTCTTGCGTTTAGCGAAAAGCGACTGATCTCTTGTTTCTTTAAATCTTCATCTCTACGGGGATGACCGTGAACTATGCTTCTGCGCTCCAGTCGATAGCGTGCATAGCGCGAGTGAGCACTTTGGCGTTTTTTAGAATCGCAACTAGACGCCGAGTGTGGCGCGGCTTGTCTCTGAGCTCTTCTTCACCATCGTAAATCAGATCATCGACGAGCATCGCCTCATCGTCGTCATCTTTCTTCTCCCACTTGCGATTTGAATGGTAGGCCTGTATCGCTTGCTGACTGCTTGCAAAGAGCAAGAGGTCCTCCACTGGAACGTCCATGTCGTGCTGGAAGATGCGCGAATTGCCCCGGATGGCCGCGTGCAGGTCCGCCAGCGTCTTGAGCTTCAAAGCGTCTAGCATAGTCTGCACCGACTCATCCAGCTCTAAGTCGCTTAGAAGTGTTCCAGGCTCAAGTTCGAGGCGATCAGAAGGACGGTCTCTTGCCGCTTTCTCTCGCTTCGTGGTCTTGTTAGTGGTACTCCTGGCTGCGTCCCTGCCAGGAGGCGGCCTTGCATTCTTCGGAGACACAGCAGCTCCATTCTTGCTGAGTCGACCAGATCTCTTTGGAGGCGGCGGAGCAGGAGAAGGAGGAGAAGGCGGTGAAGCTGGGATGTGAGGAGGAGCTGCAGCCTTTGCTGCTAATTTCTGTCTCTTCGTCTTGGGAGTCGGCTCAGGTGGTGCAGATGATCGTTCGTCGTGCTGAATAGGAAAGTCTTCAATATCCCCCGGCTCGTACTCGGGACCAGGGTCGTCTCGCGACTGAGCTTCGTAGTGGTCCATCAGATGGTCGAAGTCGGCTCCGTGGTGATCGTCCACCTGGCCTTCTTCCTCGAACTCAGGCTTTTCCTCTTCGATGTCCTGCTCGTCTTCGCCGACGACGCTCTCCGACACGGTGGGGGTCGATGTGCGGTGTTCGTCATCGGGAAGACCAGGCAGAGGACCGTCAGGTCTCTTTCTCTTGAGTGATTTCAGCCTCGAAGCTTGCCGGGCATCCTCTTCATCGTCACCGAGGTCTCCGCTTGGCTGTCGCGGCACCGAAGGAAGTGTACTGCAACTGGATGACTTGCTCTTCTTACGCCTGGCTTCTGGGTGATCTTCTGCTTCTTCTATGTCCCCCAAGAAGCTGTTCGATGCAAGGTTGTACCCTGAATCATCGATGACTGGTGGCTTCTTGAACGACTTTGTGACCTCAAGGAGAGTCTGCAAATACATGCATGTAAGGTCAATGTACCCTCGCTCCAGACAGAAGTGCCTGTACATACTTCTAGCTTGCTTTCCCATTGAGCCTCGGCCGTGGCATAGTACTAGAATGCCCGCAGAAACCGTCAGTATCCGTGCCCGATGGCTCCGGGGTGGAAGACGACTTACGTCCTCGCGCGCCTCCTCATAATCTGGCTGGCCTAAACCGACATTGGACTCGTTAGAGATACACTCCATGCAGTGATCTGCTCTGGATCTCAAAACCCTGTTTCATACGGAATGTGTCGAGCAAAAGATTCAATCCATAATCCTGCTGCCGGACAGTTGACGAAAACTCACCATGTGGACTTGCTATACGACTTCGTGTTAAGCCGTAGCTCAAAGACTACCTTCGCCGCGCATGATGACTCCGGATAGCCTTGTCTCCTCTTCTTTTCAAAGTAGCGCCAATCTTTCAAGTCATCCTCAGTGAGGCCTTCCGGTTCCGCACGCTCCTCGTCTAGCACATCAGACGGAGGCATAGAACGGCCAGGTGGCTTCGGACAATTTCTGCAATAGACGATGATCTGCCAGATGTTCTCATAGGCACCGCTCTTATCGGCGATTGCATCCTGGGTTTCGGCGAACTCTTGATTTTCGGTCAGCCAAATAGTATCGTACCCGACATACGCAACATGACCATCGTATGTAATGACCTCTTTGCCACGCTTGATGCACTCTTTGAAATCCTTCAAAGCGAAGATCTCGTCTGATTGCAAATGCTAAAAGTCAACCAGACAGCACCACACGCATCCGGATATCGATGAAGCACTCACCCCCCGGCTTCAAGATTGGCGCACCACCGCTGTGCCTAGATGAACGTCTTGCAGCTTTTCCTTCCGCTGGCGCAGCCGCGGACCTCTTGCCCCTCGTGGCTTTTGTACTTCCATCAGGGCTAGCAGCGAATGCCACCCGAGATTGCAAAGCCTTCTGAGCAGTTTTCTGAGCAGCTTTCTGTATCGCCGTACGGCGAGGTGAGGGGTGTGACGCTTTGCCGGATTTGCCGACTGGAGTCTTCCCATAGGCAGTCTGTGTCTTCTTGAACTGTGTCTTGCCTTGGGCTCTGGGTAGGCGTGGCTCCATTTCAACTTTACGTCTTTGAAGCAGGGGAGGGGGAAGTTCTTCATCGTCGTCTCGATTCCTCGCATTTTCATCATTGTCTGACTCGGTTTCACTCGAGGAGGTGAGCACCTTCTCTCTCGGATCGATTTTGCTTTGGCTCATCGCCGGCTTCACCCAACCGGGGCCGGGGTTGGTCAAGGGTTTTCGCTTCTTGGGGAGCTGTGAGGAAGACGCTGAAGTTGACTGTTCATCGAGAACTTGCATACGCTGTTCCGTGTCGCCATGACCTTCGCTTGCATGAGGTTCGCGCTGCTCGCTGGTCGATGCTGCTTGAGGAGTCTGGCTGGTAGGTTTCGAACGAATCGTCTCCGTCATAGCCTCAGGGGCTTGTTCTTCATGTGCTGTGCTTTGTTGCCTCTCGTTGATGATGCGGGCCGGTGATGTACTTTCGTTGCGGGAAGGAAGCTTCTGACCGACCTGGCTGGCTCGTACGCGGTGCTGTGAGGCCGTTAATGTCGCAGCGATGTACGCCTCCGAGTCAGCACCCTCCTCGTCGTCGTCTTCATCGTTGTCGTTCTCTTCCCCCGCAAGGCGCGGGAAGACCTGCTGGAGCTCGTCTAGCCGGGCTGTAGGCCCTTTGCCTTTGTGCTTCTCACCTGGCGGTGGTGTGGTTTCGCTTGTGGGTAGGAAGACGGATAAATGAGCTGAAATGTCACCGGTGGAAGAAGCATCTACGGCGGTGCTGTCACCACCGCGGGTCTCGGGCGGAGCTTGCGGAAAGGACGAGAAGGGCGTTGGCTCGCGTGCTGCATGCTTTGCCATTTGCGACCGGGCTCGACCTTCTATCGCATTCTGTGTCTCCTGATGGTTGACTGAGCAGGTAAGGCGGAAAAGAAAGAGTGGAGGCAAAATCAGCAAAGGATAGCCAGGAAAAAGGCGTAATTTCACGGATTCCGGTAAAGCAAAGACGCGGAAGCGATTGATAAGACTGACTTATGTCTGCAAAGCCTGCTGTCGAGTCCTCGTGCGGCTCTTGCGACTCGCCATCATCCTGGATGTCGGATAGCCTGAGCTTAGGCGTGGCTGAGCGATGGCTACTGCCTCGGCGTTTGGGAGCTTGAGACTTCTCTCGCACATGGTCATCTTGCGGCTGCTGATCGTGATCTGCGTCGTTGTCTTTGAGCACTCTGTCTCTCTTCGTCGCTTCAACGAATCGTGCAGGCGCGCCTCCGTCATCTTCCATGGCCTCTGTGCCTGGATTTGGCTTCTTTTTCCGCTTTGAGGGCACCGATGTGGAGTGTGAAGCAGAAGAGGAGGAGGGAAGAGGTATCGAATCTTGCAGCTGCACTCCCGCTGTATCTGCTGATTTTGATCTGGGAGATGGAAGAGGGCGCGAAGTGCTCGCTCGGGACTGTGGAACAGGGGGAGTGCTGTGCCTGCGCGGTGAGGCGGAGGGTGGATGAGGGCGAGGAATTATAGCCGCTGCAGGTAGAACCGTGGTGCCTGTGTCGGTGATGGTGATGATAGGGTCGGCAGAACCACTTGCCGCCGAGCTGACGGACGCGCTGCCTTGCTTGTGGCTTTTGCGGGCGCTGAGCTTGTGAGCTCCTCCTCTGACTGGCGGCTGACCGGACACAAGTCTCTCAGTGCCCTTGGCATGATTCTGAAGGGCTGCAAAGTGTCTCGTCTCTTGCTGGCTGAGCTCATATTCGCCTGGCCGGTAAGGTGCGTGTCCATCGGCGATGGCGACGGTCTCTCGGCCAAGGGTGGAAGCGGTGACGATGGAAGCGGTGGATGAAGAGGAGGTGTCATTGAAAATGTTAACCAACGTGGATGTCTGTGTCACTGAGCCTCCTGCAGTTGAGGGATACGCAGCTTGTTGTCTGCCAATGAGGGACTTGGCTGCCCGTTCCTGGCTCTGCTGGCTGCCTGCCAGCTCATCCGACTCAGGATGAGGGCCATCTTCGTCGACGTAGGTGGACTGCGCTTGAGAAGTGATGCCTGCCATGACCATGCACTCTTGCCTCTCGCGGATGCTTGTGGCTATGGGCATGTTGGGTCCGGGTCCAGCCATGGTCGCACCCAGACGAGCGGACGACCGCTGCTGGCAGTGGTGGTGAAGATGGAGGACGACGGCAGCGCAACCTCACCTGCGGTGAAAATGGATGAGTGCATGCATGTTCGTGCTGGTCTGTGAGTGAGCCTTCGCGGGTCCAGGCATGTATGAAGTGGTCAAGGCGAGAGAGAGGCAAAGGCCCAGCATGCCCTCTTGCATCCTCGCCCGCGCACGTCGACAGGAGCCCCACTTTAGACTTGCTTCAACTTCCATCGCAGCCTCGCCCCGCTCAGTCCCTCCGTCAGCTGGTCCGCACGGGCCCTCCGCGTGCGTTTCTTCTTCTTGTCTCCTCTTCCTTCGCCGTCGCCGTCGCCTCGGTGGCGAAAAGACATTCTTCCTGGAAAAAGCAGTTGGAGCAGAGAAGAGCAGCAAAGAGACTGCTTTACGAGCATTTCATAGGCAAGTGGGATTGATTGATTATGCTTTTATTGCATCCACGTCATGTTTGCTACATCTAACTAGCTTGCTGGCTTTACGAACTTTAAGTAAACTTGGCTTCCTCTCCGCCCTTGCTCTGGATCTCCTCAAGCTGGGCCCTGTATAGCCACGAGAAAAATATCATCAGAGACTTTTGGCAGAGATCGCAATTCTGTGACTCACTTGTTGGCCTGCTTGGCTTCCTCGCTGTTGTTGTCGTTGCTCAGGGATGCCTTGAGACCGCCGATGACTATGTCCGACAAGACATTGTAGCCAGGACGTACGTGCAGAACGAAAAGCGCAGAGAAATGGAAGAGTGCAAGATACAAAGGGAGGAATAAGGAGCATTATATGAGATCGGAGCAAGAGGCGAGCGCGCAACACTTTACGCACCGTTGCCCTCTTCCTTGTCGTTGACAATCTCCTCTGCCGAAGGGAGGCCTTGCTCAGGGTCATAAGCTTTCTGCAAATGGTCAATCACGAAGATGACATGGATAGCAGAGCGAAAAGATTCAAAAGAATCCAAAGTGAATGGTGGAAAACCGTAGTCAGTACCATCCAGTAAAGCTAATATGCCGTGGCGGCGATATGCAGTGGCTCACGTCTGCCATTGTAGTGCGTTTCGATTTAATGTGAAGCTAGTTCAAGGAAGGTATAGGGGAGTTGGGAAGAAGTAGAATAACATCGAGTACAGGCCCTCACTTATAAAGTACGCTTCATCGATGCCGCGTCCCTCGATGGCCAACGACTGATCGCCGTTGCGCACGCACGACGCACGAGCTCGCTGCAAATCGCTCCTCTGACAATCGGGCATCAGTGCAAGCGTCGATTCGAGGGACACGATGAGGTCAAGTACAGCTTTCAAAGGTGACTTACATATCTCGTCTGGGAATATTCAGCAAGCGACGAATCTCGCAGACCCTTCCTCGCCTGAAGGCTCACCGCGCGCGAGCGTGGCAAATACAAGTCGCGTCTCTCCGACCTGCTATATAGAATAGTGTCTTCCGCTGGAAAGCTATCAGTGACAGACTACCGGGTCAACGTCATGCAATTGATCAGCGCAGCTCTGTAGCAGTCACAACACCGAGTCAGCCACAGGCGGGCAGAGCCGACCCTTGCCTTGCGCGCCCTACCCGCAACCGCAAATGCAGCCTTACCTTGCCATTGTAAAAGAACTGCCCTTCAGATTCAAAAGTCGCAATGCAAAGAAATGCCCGTCAGAAATGTTGCTCTCACTCCCCAATACCATACCCTTCACTTCATGATGCCGCGAGAGCGAACTATTTGAGGGCAGTAGTGAGATCCCGGCATTGATCAACATTTAGATTTGGACACCACAAATTGACGTTCATGCTGAAGATCTCTCGGGGTACAGTATATTAGCGGTTGATTGACGAGTCTACTGCGAGTGCCTGGATGCGAGGTGCGCTCGGGGATTGAGTGAACAGCGCTCAGCACCGCGAATGAATGAGATGGGTCGACTTAATTTCGCAACGAGGGCAATCCTCTCACAGCCTGCCTTCAGTAGAAGTCTCCTTGTCACAGATGAGGACAGCCTGAAGACCCAGACTTTTTTTAGCCTTTCCGGACTTCGCGGACTTCGCGGTCTAAAGGGTGGAGCCGGTTATGCAGGTCGCCCGTAAAGCCCTTTACGAGCGTGAGAGCGCTGCGAGGCAAACGACATCCACCTGCGTGCTTAAAGTGACCCTGCCGCGCCGTGAACGGATGTTCTTCAAGCAGCCCAGAGTCCAGTCTATGTATGTCAGCGTGCCTGCAAACAAGTTCAGAGGTACATTGGCAGGAAGACAAGAATACATTGCCAATTCGCAACGACGTGCGAGTGTTTGAAGTTTTTCTACAAGGATAGAGCGCTTCGAAGAATGCCGACCCTCTACTCGTAGTCTTCCGGATTCACCTCGGGCTGCTTCTCGATGGCCTGTTTCAGACATGGTGATTTTGAGTGGGACCGAAAAACGAGCTCATTAATAACTTGAACGCACTGCATATTGCTGATCGTCTGTGCCAGACAATTCGCGGACCAAGCCATCGTATGGATACTCGCGGCGACGCTGGCGAGTGGACCAAGTATGCAATGTCAGAGTAGTGCAGCCATACCAATCTCACGCACACATGTAAACTCACAACAGGAACAGTGGGGTAGGATAGGAAGATGAGACCAGCGAAAGATGCAAGGATGCCAGACATGAGGGCCAGTTGCGCGAATGCCTTGCTGGGTGGCTCTTTGTGCACATCGGGCGCCCACATTGACAGCGTGTCGTCTGATTCTGGCAGCTGCAATTGACAGGAAGAACGTGGAGGGTTTCGTTACTAGCTGTTCAGGTCATGCGTTCAGTCCCACCAGTCCTTACCGTTTCATTGAAGTTGATGCTGCATGTCGGGGCAGCGGGGCCACGAAAGGAGCAAAGACAAGAGCACAAAGCCTCAGCGCAGTTCCATCCAGACGTCACAGCGATGCTACAAGCGTGAAAAGCCTGACGCGGAGCTACTGCCCACTCACCGCTCTTGCCTATCCCACCAATTGGCTAGGGCGGGTCTCTTTTGGCGCGAGACCTCTGGCAGCTGTGGGTAGCCTAGGCCAGCGAGCTGCGGGTCTCGCTCAAAGTCTTCGGCGGTAGGCACATTCTGCGGTGCTACCTCGAGGTTGCTCTGCGGTGTGGGCGCGACTGGCGCTGCGCTGCTGGCGAGCCTTGTCTGCACGCTGCAGCCTGCTCGCAGACGGGGCGCAAACACGCCTGGCCGGGACAGCGCGCGGGTCGCTGTGCGGAATGTTGTCGAGGCCATGACGGAGTGCAAAGAGCGCTGGCTGGGCTGGTCGCTGTTCAGTCGGGCGAGGTCGAGGCAGACGCTGACGGGCTCTCAAGGCCAGCTGCAGGCTGATCGGGCCTCGAGGACAATCTTCACCACTTGCAGTCGGGCCTCTCAGCTTCAGCACCACTGCAGCAGCACCGAGCAGGCTCGTCTTGCACGATGGACTCGGCCACGATGAACAAAGAGGTCACGGAGAAGGCGTACAAGCGGTCCCGGCTGCCGACACACATGCCGACCGACCAGCAGATGGTGCAGAAGGTCATCAAGCGACGCCCAGCGCGCAAGCAGGTCGAGGAGGGCGAGGTCGAGAAGAAGGCGCCTGAACAGTCTGGTCAGACGTACAACGCATGGTACCACAAGTGGGCGGGAGGCGACAAGTACGACTCGTACAATGCAAAGACAAAGAGCCAGACGAGGTGCTCGATCGAAAACGACATTGGCTACACGAGAGCAGACACTGCAGGAACCCAGTACTGCTGCTTGTTCTTTGCTCGAGGCTGTTGCCCAAAGGGGTAGGCTATCTGTCACCTGCCCGTATTGCCTTGTCCGTCACTCACCCTCGTCTCATCGGCAGATCCGACTGCACCTACCTACACCGACTGCCACCCTCCGACCTCGTCTTGCCAGACGCTTCGCTGGATGTGTTCGGGCGAGAAAAGTGGTCAGATTATCGAGATGATATGGTGTGTAGTGCATTGTACCAGTTCTGCTGCAACCTCTGCTGACGACACGGCTCAATGGCAAATCCTAGGGTGGCGTTGGTTCATTCGGGAGGCAGAACAGAACACTCTACGTTGGCAAGATGACAGTCGCCAACAAGATGGAAGAGACACTACTACGGCACTTTGACGAGTGGGGTGATATTGAGCGCATAAAGATTTTGCAGAGCAGGGGTGTTGGCTTCGTCACCTATTTTTCGGAGCTGTCTGCGCAATTCGCAAAGGAGGCGATGATGAATCAGTCTTTAGACAACGAGGAGGTACTGAATGTTCGGTAAGCTATCCAGTCTTCTTTGACTCCATGCTAGCTCGTTACTGATGCCGCTCCTCTCGCAACGCAGATGGGCGACTGAAGATCCAAATCCGAAAGCCAAAGTGTACGAATACGAGCGACTGGTAGAGCTCGGCAAGAAAGGCATTGGCTCCAAGCTCACCCCCGAGTTTATCGACGCAGTACGTCGCATGGACGAGCTCGAGGGCCTAGTTGCGCCGCGGGAATACGAAGAAGGAGACGTTCGCGCGGTTGCTGCAGGCAAGAAGCGGTTGGAGATTGAGGATGGAGCAGCGGAGGATGGCGTGGACAGTGCACAACAGGCAAGCAAGAAAGCCCGCACGGGAGCAGACTCGAACGCACAAGCGCAAGTGCCTAAAGCAGCGACACCGCAAGCAGCACCTGCGACCGCCAAAGGAATCCTATCAGGGTCAGCCCTCGACAGCCTGAAGAAAGCGGCGGCGTTGCGGAAGCTCAAACAGCAAAAGGCGACCACTGCAGCTGTTGCAAAGTAGTGTGTCTAGTAGAGCGGCTCTAGGGAGTACAGAAGGCTTGTGTTGTGTGCTGTCAATGCATCGTTTTGTCGTGACTGAGCTCAGGCTGCTGTAAACAGCGTCGTTAATACATTGATTTGGTGACGGAGGCAATTGCATACGCAAGAGCCGGGATACCCTGCTTTATAAGAATGGGAATGCGGCTCAATGGGCCTGTAAAAGGGTGATCGACCACAGCTACACGCATAACCGTCATCGACAAGCTCGTCGATCAGCGTATTCCCCACCTGTTCATAAACCTGCTCGGAAGTCGGACGGGCTCGCATTGACTCTGATTGACACTTTTCACCATTCAACGGTTCGCAACAGTCAGTTTTAGCTGTCTTCGCTGCTGTGCTCGTGTGCGCATCAGTCCACAAGCTGATCTTGCTTCCCAGCTTCCACGCAGGCTGTGCGTCATAAGAAGGCACAGTAGTCAACCGAGAAGACAGCTTCCAAGTCACCTCCGCAGCTTCCACTCTGGCGAAATGACTTCAATAAGAGACAGCGTGCCCTTGGCTGTGGCCTCTGGCGTGCCCGAGACGAGACTACCTCGATTTGGACTGGGGGTTTACGAGACCGAAGGTCAAGAGTGCTACAACTCTGTCCTCTGGGCGCTCGAGGCAAGCTTCTCCAGTCGCACATACCAAGCAGCAAACCTAAATTGCTGACTTCGAGTCCTTTGTATTGTCTTCAGGCCGGGTATCGTCTGATAGAGTGAGTTTCGGCATGGCGCGTCATTGACGCGCCTCTAGGGTTCAACTTCCTGACTTTTTACTTAGTTCTGCAGAATGGTATGGAAACGAAGAAGAAGCTGGTCGAGCTATACGAGGTACTCTCTAAGCAGATCCCGGGTATACACAACGACAGATTGAGCCAGCTGATCCGCTTTCGAGCAGACTTTATGCGAAAGTCCGACACGCCTCGCTCCGAGATCTTCTACACGACGAAGCTCATGCGTAATTCAGGCTACGAGCAGTCCAAAAAGTCCATAAAGACCTCGTTGAAGTCCTCGGGCTTAGACTACATGTGCGAGATCGACCAATTTTGCCAGATCATACATCAGTGCTAACATCTCCAATATACGACTGGCTGCGTAGCGATCTCTACCTCATTCATAATCCAAGTCCTAGTGGGTTTGTCTTTTCCGGCACTTCATGGAAGTTCCCTGATCAACGAGTAACAATTGTCAGACGAGAAGAAGCGGCTAGAATCGTGGAGAGCTATCGAAGATGCTGTTTCAGAGGGTAGGTCATGGAAAGATTTCACCGTCAAATGGTTGCGCGCTCACTCTTGTGTTCTAATCTGCGCCTTCCAGGGGTCATCAGGGCGGCTGGCGTTTCGAATCTTGGCGTGCGGCATCTTGAACAGCTATATAGCGCGGGTCTCAAGGTCCCGATAGCTGTCAATCAGATGGATCTTCATCCGTTTATGCGTCGTGAAGAACTGGTCGGATTTTGCCGCAGTAAAGGCATTTGGATGGAGGTGCGGTCACTGACATAGGGCAGTACGAGACAAGAAGCATGGCTGACTATGTCTATACGTGTATACAGGCATGGGCACCGTTGGTTCGCGGGTATAGATTCGACCATCCCGCAATCACCTCCCTTGCAAAGAAACACAGCAAATCGCCCGCTCAGATCCTGCTACGATGGGGACTGCAGATGGACTACACTGTCATTCCAAAATCTGTCAAGAAACAACGAGTGCAGCAGAATGCTCAAGTTTTCGACTTCGAGCTGTCGAAAGAGGACATGAAATCACTGGACGATCTTGACGAACATCTGGTCACGGAGTAAGCTTTCACCCTGCAGAATGCAAGACAGCGAAGCTGATTCAACAAAGCTGGGACCCGTCTAATGGACCCTGAGGTACAATCTGGTATTCCTCGTCAGGCATGACAGGTGACGTGTCTCTAGTGGATCTAGTGGCCCCATGGCCAAGACCGCCTGTGTTATTCTTGGAGCAACTGTACGCTTTCCTCTTCTGCAAAGAAGCACTGTAGCTGTATCTCAAAGTATCATATACATATTCTGTCAGATTGTGCGCTTGCCCGACCATTTTACGCGGTCTCGACTTGTTGCCCTTGCCACACTGAATTGTCGACGCGGTCCTTGCCACTTGCTTGCTGGTCTTCTAAAGTCTGCTCTGAACCACGATGTATAGCATGCCAGACGAGGAGCGGTAGCAGACCCGAAGCAAGTCTCTACACGAGGCCAGTCTGTGATCGAGGGGCGATGATACGCACGCCCTCGCTGAGCAAGCATGGCCGTAGCAAGTCTGGCGCATTCGGTAGCCGAAAAGGCGGTAGCGGAGGCGACAGCTCTGTCGGCTTGGACAGGGTGCTGCTGGGTCTGCGAGCAGCGTGGTGCCTCATCATCCTCTACGGCGAGGTCTGGAAGTTCACTGGCGCCGCCTCTTCATGCAGCTGGCCTTCCGACTTTCGCTACGAGGTGAGCGCGCCGCCGTACCTTGTGGTCAACAACTTCGTGTGCTTGGAAGACCAACACACCAGAACCACAGGCCTGCACAGGTAGTGCTGCAATTAGATACGTCTGGCTGACGTGTATAATGTCTCGCTGTCGCAGTTGACGCGTTCTGGCGCCAAGCCATTCAAGCTCCTCCTTGTGGCCGATCCTGTACGCGCCGCTAGATCGTCTATCGGTTGTGGATAGCACATTTGCTGAACGATGTCACACCGTGCGCCTCTAGCAAATCCTTGATCTGCGATCATATCCCGGGCGTAATGTCATTCTCAAGTACCTGGGCATCTGGATAACAGACAATTATGCGCGCAAGTCGTGGCGGACGGTCCTGAAACGACACAGGCCAGATGCCGTCTTCTTCCTTGGAGATCTGCTAGACTCTGGAGTTGAAGGTGTGCAAATTGTCCGGAATAAACAAAGTGATGCTCACACAGCTTGTGTTCGTCTTTGCAGTGACAGATCGTGACGAGTAAGTCTGTAATGACATCTTCATATTCGAGGAAGCAAGCGCTCAAGAATCCCTTAGGCATTCCCACTACGTACACCGATTTCAGAAGTGAGCTCTCGTCGCACTTGCTGCCACTGCATTTGCTAAAGCTCAATCCTGCTCGCCAGTATCTTCAAACCTATACCGCACGGATTGCCTATGCACTACATACCTGGCAACCACGACCTTGGGTGTCAGTGAAGCCACATTCCGTCTTTATGAACTATATCGACTGACTCCGAATGCAGTACACCTTTCGCCAGGCGGTTCAGCCTACGCCAGAGAGCGCTTTACCGAAACCTTTGGGCCACTCAATGGCGAAATGGCACTTGGCAATCACACGATAGTGTGGCTAGACACACCAGGTCTGCTGGAAGAGCGGACGATAGCGGCAGACAGTTTTGGCACGGCTACATTCCAGCCCGCATCAGGCGGGGTTGCCGACTTTCTGCAGGCCTTTAAAAGTAGTGAGTTCTTATGCTGCTGGCTCCGCATCCCATGTCAGGTCACTGAGCGTTTGATATACAGATACGAACACCCTCCCTCGCATACTATTTTCACATATACCGTTATATCGCTCCGAAGGCACGCCATGTGGCCCGCTGCGCGAGTCGAGAAACAACCTTCATCAAGGTCGTGGCAGTAGGCTTTGTACGCAACCGGCGGATTGATCAGTGCTCAATGCATTTCATTCGCAGAAAACTACCAAAACGAGGTGGATGAAGTGGCTTCGCGCTACGTTCTCGATGCAATTGAGCCGGCGGCCGTCTTCAGTGGAGACGATCACGACTACTGTGACGTGGTCCACCATACCGCCCAGGCGTCATTCCACGAAGTGACATGCAAGTCATTCAGCATGGCCATGGGCATGTCTCGGCCAGGTTACCAGCTGGTGTCGTTGCTCAACCCGCAGACACAAGCGGCCGATTCGGCCGCTGCGACACAGTTGAACCGTCTTTGTCTGCTGCCAGATCAGATCAGCATTTACACACAATTATGTGAGTGCGAGTCGCTTGTGCCTGCTCATGAATGTTCCTGAATGCCCCGCTATGCAGATGTGCCCTGCATCTTCTTGACTCTCGCATTCTTGTTTCTACCTCGAGTATACCGTAGTCTACAAACGCGCAAAGGCACACTAGCTCGCACAAATGGTCTGCCGATGCACTCTCAGTCTCTATCTCGGAGCATCTTAGGTCGCAACAAGGTCAAGCCGGCCGATGAGGACGATAACGATGTCTCAAACATGGCTTCCGACGACGAGAATGACCTCAACAACTCGTTTGTGTCGGGGTATCCCATGACTCCCGCACATGCGAATTATGCGTATCATTCGCCTACCGATGATGAGTACGTGTCCATAGCTACGCCATTTGAGGTGGTGCCGCGCCAGGGCAAGAGCAGAGTCAGGCGCGTGAGCCGAGGTGAGTTACCATAGCCTTTAGAGTGGTTTCGACTTATGGATGCTGAGGCATACATTGTGTATAGTGTGGCTGTGGGATCAAAAGCCGGAAGAAGATTACCTGAAAGCATTCAAGCGACTAGGGCCAATCTATCGCTTGGCCCTACGCCCATCAGAGCGAAGTCTCCGGCGAGTCTTCCACAAGCTTTATGGGCGTCGTCTGCAGTCCCTCGTGTCCAAAATCAACTCGGGCAACGCTCTTGGCGAGACTGTTAGTGACTTTTTCCAGATTGCCTGGGTCGCGCTCCTGCTGTACGGCCTCGTGTGGCTATGGTACACGTGGTAGCGCGGTGGGACTCGGCGCAGCTTGTGCAAGTAACCTCTTGATTGTTGTTGTACGTTTGAATGGAGAACAAAGGCATATCAATGCCATAAGACAGAGCAAAGACTCGTCGTATCTGCCAGAGGTAGACGTTCCATAGACGTGATCGACTTTTGCGCACTTGAACTGCTCTCGTGCTCCGCGCTGGCTGATTATCGCCCAACTTCGGACGACGAGCGCTGCAGACTCCAGTGAACGGAGCATCTGCGCAGGGTAGACCTCTGCCTCGCTGCTCGGCAGTCGACTGCTGCGGTGGTCAATACTTTCGGTCCTACAAACCTTCATAAACCGTCCACATCGTCAGGATGGACAGCAGATCCACGTCTCGCGTCAAGAACAAGGCGCCGTAAGCACGATAGCGTGCAGCACTCTTTGCTCACAGCTCTGACACCATTGCTATGCATACAGCGCGCCCATTCAGATCACCGCCGAGCAGCTCCTGCGAGAAGCTCAAGAGCGACAGGAAGCGCCCTCGCTTGCACCAAAGCAGCGAGTAGAGGACTTCGAAGAACTACACGAGTTCCGTGGCAGGAAGCGAAAGGAATTTGAAGAAACAATCCGGCGGACGAGAAGGTGCGTTCGGTCCCCTTGGCCACGGCTTCGCTGGCAGCTGCTGAACCGCCTCTGTTTCTGCTTGACAGCAATATCGCAGCATGGATCAAGTACGCAACATGGGAGGCCAGCCAGGGCGAGTTTGCACGGTCAGTCACCTGTTCTGCGTAGTCGTCGCGTATGCACAGACTGAAACGCATGAATTGTTCTTTGCAGGTCGCGGAGTGTCTTCGAACGTACGCTGGATGTGGACCCGACAGACGTCAAGCTATGGCTGTCGTATACCGAGATGGAGCTCAAGGCTCGTAACGTAGCACACGCAAGAAATTTGTTCGACCGTGCAGTTACTCTGCTGCCCCGTATCAATCAGATTTGGTACAAGTACGTCTACCTGGAGGAGCTGCTGGGCAATATTCCAGGAGCCCGGCAAGTCTTCGAGCGATGGATGACTTGGGAGCCGGATGAGAAGGCATGGAGCGCATACATCAAGGTCAGTCGACCTTACTCTGCTCGCTGCGTGCAGGCTTGCAATTCGGAACGAGCTAATATTCCATTGACTGCAGATGGAGATCCGGTACCACGAATATGCCCGTGCTTCGAATGTGTACGAGCGTCTTGTAGCATGCCACCCAGAGCCACGCATCTGGATCAAGTGGGCCAAGTACGAAGAGGAGATGCGAGGCAACGTCACGCGATCACGCGAAGTATTCCAAATGTCCCTTGAATACTTTGGTGCAGGAGAGGGCGGTGTGGAAGAGGAGGAACAGCTCGAGAAGGCACAGTCGCTTTACAATGCGTTTGCCAAGCTTGAGATCCGGCAGAAGGAGTATGAGCGCGCGCGAGTTATCTACAAGTACGCTTTGGATCGGCTACCGCGGAGCAAGAGCGCGGCGCTGTACAGCTCGTATACGCAGTTTGAAAAGCAATTTGGTGACCGCACGGGCATCGAGTCCACCGTTCTCGGCAAGAGACGGATAGAATACGAGGAGGAGCTCAAGCACACGCCGTACAATTACGATATCTGGGTTGATTACTGCCGGCTTGAGGAGGATGCATTCAGATCAGAAGGCGTCGACGCGAAGAGCGGAGGGGCAGATCGCGTTCGCGATATCTACGAGCGCGCAATCGCTCAACGGCCGCCGAGCAACGAGAAGCGCCACTGGCGGAGATATATTTTCCTGTGGCTGAACGTGAGTCTTGCTCTCGTTCATGTTGCATCCACCGGCCGTGCTGAATCTTCTTTGACTCCAGTACGCTGTCTTCGAAGAGGCCGACACTAAAGACCTTGAGCGAGCGCGGCAGATCTATGAGGCGTGCGTCAAGATTGTGCCGCATCAGGAGTTCACGTTTGCCAAGGTCTGGACAATGTTTGCACAATTCGAGGTCCGCCAACTCAACTTGGACAAGGCGAGAAAGCTGCTCGGCAGGGCAATAGGCATGTGTCCGAAGGAAAAGCTGTTCAAGGACTATATCACGCTCGAGTTGCAGTTGCGAGAATTTGATCGGTGTCGGCAGATCTACCAGAAGTACATTGCTGTGAGTCCACGTTTCAGAGTCGTCATGTTGCAACATGTAGCTGATATATATCTGCTCTGCGTAACGTTAGTACGATCCTACAAGTGGTTCGGCTTTCATCAAATTCGCTGAGCTCGAGAAGGAGCTTGGGGATCTCGAGCGTGCGCGTGCAATCTTCGAGCTCGCCATCACACAGCCTTTGGACATGCCAGAGGTTGTATGGAAGGCTTACATCGACTTTGAGTACGAAGAGGAAGAGTGGGACCGAACGCGGGCGCTGTACAGACGCCTCCTCGAGCGGACATCGCATGTCAAAGTCTGGATTTCCTGGGCTCAATTCGAGAGCAACGCTGGCAAGACGATTGCCCGTGCGTATCGTGATCAGGACGATGATGAAGAGGAAGAAGATGAAGATGCACCGGCAAAGGAGAAGGTCGTCACACCAGAAGCGGAAGAGGCAGCGCAAGCCGCAGAGAAGGAGGGGTTGCTCGCTGCCCGCAAGGTCTTTGCCGATGGCTACAAGGATCTCAAGTCACGCTCGCTCAAGCAGGAACGTCTCATTTTGCTCGAAGCCTGGAAGGCGCTCGAGACGGCAGACGGAGACGCAGAGTCGCTCGGCAAGGTTGATGCCATGATGCCACGCGTTGTCAAGAAGCGCCGTGTCATCAGCGAGGGCTCGCAGGAAGAATACTTTGACATGATGTTCCCCGTGAGTGACTGCTCCAGTCTTACACTACGGATCAGGCTGACCGCATACCTTGCTCCAGGATGACGAGACTGCCACCCCAGGCGCGTCCAAGCTGCTGGCCATGGCGCACCAGTGGGCTGCAAAGCGAAAGACTGCTGCTGGCGCGGATGGTGCAAATGGGTCGACATAGGGTTCATTGTAGTGATCGAAGTGTACATGAAGATGTGCAATCACAATCTGAGCGCAACTGTACGATGAGCCAAGTGCTTATGATCTCTGCTTTAGTATCAACTCGCTTACTGGATCCTGTACCGATGTCTGACTCGGCCTCGGCTTCTGCCAGCGATCGAAGTCGGCATTCGCTATTGCCGCCATAAATTGCCTCTGCCGCCGCCTATCCTTTCCTCTGCTCTAGCAACTGATACGATGGCGCTGGGCCTTCGCTGTACAGAGTACACTCGTCAATAACGACACGCTATAGCCGTCATGGCCGACCAGGCCGGTGTCGTGTCCTCGAAAAGCCGGGAGCATGCGCATACTGCAGAAACCGGCGAAGTAGTGGCGACACCAGCTCTGAAGGAAGAGGCGCTTCGTCCCGTCGATGACAGCTGTCCAGAGGTACGCTTTCAGCTCAGAGATAGTTATGCTATGCTGACCAACAACTTTACAGGGCGGGTACGGATGGTGAGTCTGCTGCTTCGCTCAGCCGGCATTCTCATCGCCTGGTCTGCTGACCCTTCCAATCGATCTATCTGCGCTGCACGACGTATCTATTCACGCGCTGCAGGGTTGTAGTCGCATGCATAGCAGCTACGAATGCCACGACCTGGGGTCTCAATACGACGTACGCGTATACATTGGCCTTATTAAACTGACCAGCGAGTCTTCAACAAGGCTGACTCGAGCTGCAGATATGGCGTCTACCAATCGTTCTATTTGCAGCATAATTACTTTGAAGGAGGGACACCACTACGCTATGCTTTTGTGGGAGGACTCTCTGTCGGGACTGGCCTCCTAACCGCGCCAATTTCCAACTATCTCGCCAAGAAGTATACCTTTCGAGTACCCATGGCTATCGGTACGTCTACTTTTGCTGCATCACACGCTTCGAAAAGAGATAGCTAATGCTATGAGTTTTTTCCAGGTATCATTTGCGCAACTCTCGGGCAATGCCTTGCTGGAATCAGCACGAGCTACGGAGCTCTGGCGGCATTGCAAGGCATGGTCTTCGGGATAGGCCTCGGCATGGTGCGTAGGATTTCGATGCGGTCCATGTGAATATGGCTGATCTTGTTCAACAGACGCTAGTTCCTTGCCAGCCACTGCTCGCACACTGGTTCGACCGCCGATTGGCGGTCGCTCAAGGCTTGTCGAATGCGGGCTCAGGGATCGGTGGTCTAATATTTAGCAACACTACCCGACTTGCTATCGAAAGACTTGGTCTCAAGTGGTCGCTCATTATCAACGGCCTAATCTCGCTGGTAGTCTTGACTCCAGCGGTCTTACTGATGAAGGGTGAGCTGGACCTAGCGCAGTCACACGTGTAGACTATCCCTAATGTTCCATTGATTAATCTCAGGCCGCCATAAGCAGTTGAAAGCCAAGACGGAGCCACTGCAGCTGCACTACATCTGGCACCCAGGCTTCTGCTGGGTGTGGATGCAAGGCGCTCTTGCGAGTAAGCGAAACAACCCAGGACACAACTGTCGGAGCTGAGCTCTGTTCCATTCGCAGTGATGGGCACCTTTATCTCCCTGTATTCGCTAGCCTCGTATGCATCGGATGCGCTTGGACTTACACAGACGCAGGCGGCGGCTCTGCAGTCTATTTTGGCGGGCTCTCAGATGATAGGCCGACCACTGGTGGGCCTGGGCCTCGACTACGCTGGTCGCATCAATACCACCATCGTGGTACACATCTTGGCCGGACTAAGCTGCCTGGCATTCTGGTTACCCGCGCGAAGTTTCCCGCTGCTTGCAGTCTTTGCGGTCTCCAATGGCTTTCTTGGAGGGACAGTCTGGGGTGCATCGCCTCCCGTAGCGCAAAGCGTAATAGGCACACAAAACCTCGCGTCTGCTCTGGCAATCTTTTGGCTCGTCATCGCTGCTCCGGCATGCATGGCAGATCCAATAGCTATCGGTCTGCTGGATCGTCTACAGGGTAGCGCACCCAAGCGCACCCCTGACATGTATCAGGCGTCTATTGCACTCTGCGGGGTCTTCTACATCAGTGCAGGCTTGGTCCTCATAGGTGCCAAACGGTATGTGCAGGGTACTTGGAGAATCTGGCAAAAAGCGTAGATCAGCTTGTAGCATAATGTCGCAACCGCCAGTGGAAGTGAAGGATATACAAGAAGGCTGGAAAGGGTGATTGAAGCACCTCCAGGTCGCGTCAGCTGACTAGATCTTCTAAGCACAATGAGTGGCGAACTAGTCTCGTGACATGATGGCAGCCTCCTCCGCCCAGCCGGACGTGCAGGAAATTCGTGGACGCGCGCGTTCAGCAGAGCACGTACAGAGACTTCCGTGTTTTGCCCTCTGAGCGACTGCTCGACATGGCCACTCGCGACGGATTCGAGTACCCGCCCTCGCAGGCTGGCTTCCAGCACTTGCCTTCTGGAGCCTCCACGCCGGTGGCGCATGACTTGAGCGCACCTTCTGGCCCAAGGACGCCGACGCTTCCATTGGACTCGCCATCGATACACACGGGCACAGAGGTCGTCTTTGCACTGCCAGCCGTCGATACTGGCTATGCGTGGATTTTCCTTACTGCCGCGTTCTTTGTGGGTACGTGATCGTGCGCTTCACGACAGCAAAGTAATGAGAGCTGACTTTAGGATCTGGCGCAGAGCTGCTGGCTTTTGGGTACCGAGCTTCTGTCACTGAACGGCGTTACACAATGCTGACTTTCGTATGCCAGCTACACATTCTCCATCGGTGTCTTCCATGAATTTTGGAGCTCGACGCTCTTCCCAGGCGAAGGCAATGCAGTCATCTTGACGTTAGCAGCTACCATTCAAAGCGGTCTCATGTGGGTACCTCTCCTTCTAGAGACTTGTTCACTCAAATTGACGATATTGCAGGTACGTTTCTGCCATTGTCATCACGCCATTTTACACTCGGTACCCCGAGTACCGGCAGATCATGCAACACACAGGCTGTGTCTTGTCAGCGGGTGGCATCTTGGCGTCTGGGTTCGCGAGCAAGCCCTGGCATCTTGTCGTGACTAGCGGAGTCTTCTATCCCATCGGAGGGTCCATGGTATATTTGCCGGCAGCTACCTTGGTCTTTGAGTGGTTCCAGAAGAAACGCGGCCTCGCAAACGGTATCATGTATTGTGAGCCTTTGTTAGCCAAAAGACTCTATGTGATAAATTTGTCTGACTTCGAAGCATTGCAGCTGGAGCTGGTAAGCAGGAGAGGCTCGCTAGGCTTAGTTATTTCCCTCGCTAATAACAAAGGCGTGACAGGATTGGGAGGAGCCACATTCCCGTTGATCATGCAAGCTCTATTGACAAGATTCAGCTACAAGGCGGCCTGCATCTCACTAGTGAATTGGTTACTGCCATTGATACGTGTCTCCCCACTGACTCGCTCAAACAGGCTCTAGGGTATGGTCTGCTTGCCAACATCGCCGTCCACTATGTCAAACCGCGCGTGCCAGTGACGCGCAGAACAGCCTACCTCGATAATATGCCAGAAATGCGACGGACCAAGATCTCCTGGACTTTCCTCAAGACGAGCGCTTTCTGGGCTTTCGGAGGTGCTATCGTCATGTCCAGCATGGGCTCTTTCCTTCCGTCGATCTATCTGCCTGAATTTGCGGTCGATATCGGACTATCAAAGGGAAGAGGCACCATTCTCCTTGTAGTCATGAACCGTGAGTGAGCTCGCGGACCTGACTGAGAATTGCTGCTTAAACACTTCACTTGCCATTCATCAGTGAGCTCAGTCCTTGGTCTCCTGGTACAAGGATACTTGAGCGACCGCTGGCCTATCAAGCTCGTGCTCTTCTTGTCCTGCCTTGGTAGTTCGATAACCTGCTTCTTCCTCTTTGGCTTCGCAAACACCCCACCTGTTCTCGCAACGTTCGCTGTATTCTGGGGCTTTTTCGGACTCGGCTTCAGCAGTCTGTGGACTCGGCTCATTACGGTGGTTGCTAAAAACGATCCTCTTTCCCCGCCAGTCATCTTTGGCATCTTCTTTATGCTGAGAGGCATATGCAGCGTGGTTTCTGGGCCCGTCTCTAGTGTTCTTCTGCAAGGAGCGGCCCTGCCAGACGCACGCTTTGGCTACGGAGTGAAGGACTATGTGAGTGAGTATACATTTTGTAGGGATATCATGCTGAGATTATCGAGTCATGACTATTCCAGGGCGGATTGATCTTGTTCATCGGTGCTGTCAATGCCGTCGGAGCCATTGTCGGCATTTGCTACAAGGAGTCTTAAGGCGCTTGCAGGAGGGGGAGAGTGGACTACAGGATGTCCAATGGCTTTGCAGTACCTTTGAGCTATATGTAGCAGTCTGTAGAAATTGAAATGCACTCAATGGCCAGCTTTGAGCAAGAGGACACTTGTTGCGAGTGCAAGTTCGCCACAGCGGCACGTGCGATCCTAGCTGGAGGTTACAGCTTGTCCTTGGAGCAGTTCTGTCGCACAACCCCGACTTCTGTGTGATGCAGCTACATCCACTGGCCACTACTACGTGACTTGCGGATCAGGGAAGGAGCCGCTCACCGCGACCAAAGGCCAGCGATCACGCGTTACGGCCGCACGAAGGACAGCCATTGTCCATCACACGCTTACGACGCTCTTCAAACGTACCGACCACATGCCTTTTCTGCCGGCTTCAAAGTAGAGGTGTACGTAGCAAAGGACCTAGGCTGGGTCGAGACCGCCAGCTGTGCCGCCGACACGCCACGTTGGCAGAATGAACGCGCAAGACGAGGTTCAGCGCGCATTCGCGTCGGGCTACGAAGAGGCAGTCGAGGTGAACCAGCGTGGCCTCATCGAGAAGATATTGGCCAGGTACTCTGGCGAATATACGGTCTTCAGAGAGTTGCTGCAGAATGCAGACGATGCGCAGGCTGCTGTGGGTTGTGTTCTGTGCACTTGCGGTGCTGCATCAAAGGCTGACTGGTGCCAAAGACCGTCGAGATTCACTTTCAGTCGGCGAACGCTTCTGCGGGCACGTCGCAGCTCAAGTCGGAAGCCGTCAATCAGATAGTCGTCAAGAATGACGGTATCGTCTTTCGCGAGGAGGACTGGAGGCGCCTGAAGACGGTGGCGGATGGCCAACCATCCGTCGAGAGTATCGGTGCCTTTGGGTGAGGAAGCTGCGCTACTCAACCATGACGACTTCTGCTAATGTATGCTACAGAGTTGGCTTCTACTCCATCTGGTCTTTATCCGACGAACCGCTTGTCGTTTCCGGCGAACAGATGATGCTATTCTTTTGGAAAGGCCAGCAGCTTGCAGTCAAGCGAGCAAAGAATCCGCATGCCGCAGGAGCACCGGCTCCAAGTGGTCGTTCTTGGTCGTCCATCACTATGCCATGCCGTTCACCGGAACCGATGCCGGATCCTGCAACTTTTAGCAGATTCCTGACAACCGCCTTGCCGTTCACAAGCAACATCATCTCAATGTCCCTCCACTTCAACGGTATAGAGCTTTGCGCTATCAGCAAAACCCCTGCGCCGGCCCGTCCTCTGGCAATACCAGCCCAAACAAACGTGAGAAGTACTGGGAGGATGATGACCCTCACCCAGCTAGAAACGGCTCCACTTCATTTGACATGTCGTGCCAAGCGCATCGCATTAGCATCGGTCGAGAGTCCGGTGAAGAAGCTTACTCAAGCCGTCAAGCAAAGCTTTGCGACGAAATTCCTCAGTTTCGCAACATCTGGAGCGCGACAAGCCGATCTACAACCTGAGCCTTCTTCTGTTCCGCCGCAGAAAGACCCCGAAGAAGTTCTTACTGCTTCACTGTTCCTTCGTATCGTCACGGCGACAGCAAAGCTCACAGCTACGCCGGCAGTAGTCGCTGAGATTGAGCGAAGCACAAAGAAGCCGCCGCCGCCTTCTTGCAAACTTCGCGTGCTCTACTCCTCTAAAGAAGAGGCCGAAGCTAGTCTGCCTGATGGCATCGGTTCGGATTCTGTTCATTCACTCTTCAGCCAGCTTACCACAAATCTCAAATCGCAAGGGAAGGTACGTAGTCCTTGCTTCGCCCCAGTGATGACATCGCTGATGTGCGCAACGTGCTAGATCTACATTGGCTTCCCACTTTTTCAAACCACTGGATGTAGCTCTGCTATATCCGGACGGCTCATTCCGACAGTCGAACGCGAGCAGATCGATCTGCAAGCAAAGGCGATTGCAGATTACAATCGCGAACTGCTTTCGATATCGGGGATCACCTGCCGCATTATCTACGATAGCGAGATGGAAGATCTGGCAACTCGCTGGAAAAGACTGTCAGATGGTGACATTGACCAGCGCAAGACCGTCAGCGAGTGCGCGTCACATCTCATGCAAAATTTCACTTACTATCCCTCAACCCCGATAGCCGAGGTCGGGCGGGTCATACAAAACAGTTTCTTCGCCAGCAACGCGAAACAATTTCTCTTGATCAGCACCCAAGGTGTTCTACCTGCTGCCAAGGTCAGACTTCCCGCCATCGAATTGACGTTCTTGACGGGACTCGCAGTCATACCCGAGTATGTTGCAAACGAAAACGCCGTTCTGCTCGAGCATCTTCAAGACCGCAATGTGCTCCAGTCTGTCACAATTGAAGATGTAATCGCTCAGCTTAATGTCAAACCCTTGCCCATCGGTCAAGCTACGTCGGCTATCCAATGGTGGATCGGCTTGGCGAGCAATCTGCAATATGACCCTCGACTCATGCACAGGTTCCGAGATGCTCTAATTATCACTATTCCAGCGGACTCGCCGCAAGCGGCAGAGCAGGTCATTCCAATGGCAACCTGTCGATACTACCTGAACCCAAAGCTCATTCCGCCTGAAGTTCCGGTGCCTCCAAACATGCTTCCCGTAAGCACGTGCTCTGTACCGAGACCACGAGGCATTGCTGATCTTGGTCTCCAGTATGCGATCTCTCGCGCTATACCTTGGCAAGACTTGCACCGGGTATTCGGCATCGCAGAGCTCACACTCCTAGATTGGGTGCGATTTCTCACCGCCAGTCCTGCTTTGGACAATTTGGACACGAGCATCACTTTGTCGCCCACATTCTCTGAGAAGATTCTCACCATCGTGGCGAAAGCGTGGCCCAATTTGAAGCTGGAGCAGGCAAAGGCAATAGTAGCCGAGCTCCAGCGCTACAATTGTCTGCCCACGAAAAAGGGCATGATGGCCCCTCGAGACGCTTACATGCCAAAAGTCACTCTTTTTGAAGACTGTAGGCTTTTCGACACTGATGGAATGAGCGCGCCTGACTAGTTCTTAACAGTGCCAGTTACTACGCTTATAGCCAAAGGAGGAATGGAAAAATTCCTACGAGCTTTAGGCGTTCGTGAACATGTCGATCTCCAGATGGTGTTCTCGCGCCTGTTGGGCGCGGGCAGTTGGGACCAGGAGCAAGTGGTGCGTGCTCTCGACTCAGGCCATCTGCGCAAGCTAACAAAGCGCATACAGGCAAAGTACCTCACGTCCGTGGCAGATATGCTATCGAACGATGAGCTCGATAAACTCAAAAAGACCGCGTGGCTCACTAGAGAGTCCCCAACCGATGCAGCACAGTTGTCGAAAGACACCACTCTGCCTGGCCGGCCGTCGCGTTACAAAGCCACTTCTCTGTACGAGCCGAGCGACGCCTTGCGTAAACTGGGGTTACCAGTCGTGGCTTGGTCGAGCTCGAAATGGAGATCTCAGTCTGACGAAGCGAAGCTACTTTATCGACTGGGTCTGAAAAAGTATCCTTCAGTTGAAGACATTCTCATCATGGCATCCGATGATGCAGTGTCGGAGAGGCGAACGGCGGCGCTCAACTACTTTTTAGAACACTTTGAGGCTTATTACGCTTCTTCATATCAACCTACGAAGCAGAATCTATCCTTTGTGCCTGTCTTGCATGACGGCAAAACAACCTTCGCCAAACCCACAGAAGCTTACAGTGCGGCAGGTGCAGCTGTAATGGGCTTTCCAATTCTGCATCCCGATTACCAGCTCAATGCCAGCAAATTTAAGTTGGCAACGGATCCTCCAGCCAGTGTGCTCGTCGCGAAGCTATTGACGGCGCCGTCTGGCACATACAATGATGCCCGGCCCGTATTCGCGTATCTCTCTGGTCAAGCGTCACGTACGTTACTGGTCGCGATGATGATAAGGGACTGTGTTATTGATGCAATGTGGAACTTCAGGGTTTTCCGCTGCAGATCACAATGCGCTCTCTTTTGCGCGAATTATCCCCGTTCAAGATCCAGAGAGTCACATCTGGAGTTTGGCGTTCCCGAAATCCATATACTTTCGCTCGAGCGAGAATCAGGTTCCCGAAGCATTCAGGTCTCTTTTCACATTCGTCGATTACGGACCAGCAGCCAATGCTTTCCTATTACAAATTGGTGTGCGAAACGAGCCGACCACTGCCGAAATGTATGCGGAGCGCCTGACTAAGCCAGCCGATGAGTTAAAAGCTGACGTTAGTGTCCAGCACACAAATGCTTCTCGCAGACCCCAGACGCTTTCTCTCTCTGGCGGGCTCCTCTGAACGCTACATCTCTCTGCTCAGGCAGATTGCCACACAGTTCGCTACATTCCCCACTTCCCTCAAGAAGAAAATGCAGACCACTCCATTCGTACTAGCCTTTGAACGCGTACGACCGCAAGGCGGTGATGATTCGAAGGCTAAGACAAAAGGACGGGATGAGGAGGAAGATGAGGACGAAGGTTTGCTGCAGTACCGGCTGGCTTTGGCTTCCGACATAGTGGTGGTGGATGATACAACGCTAGTTAACGACTTCCGCGAACAAATCATGACCTGCCCACAAGATGACCTGATCGAGGCGTTCGTCGAGGTAAGGGCAATGTCAAAGAGTGGAGGATATAAAGCTAACATACACACAGAGCCTCGGCGGCAAACGCATCAGTAAACTGGTCACGACCTCGTATACCTCGACCGCAATCCCGCAAGAAGCAAGCTCGCGCGCATCATCGCTGTGCAAGCTTATACTTGAGGTATGCACACTGCTTGATTTCCGCGATTGAAACGGTCTTACGAGTCTCTTCAACAGCGCGTTATTCTTTTCCTGCATGAAAGACCGCAATCTGGCAAAGACGTTCGTCTCTCTGAAGATTGGCTGAAGAAGAATCTAGAAGTCAAGGAAGTCTCCAGAATCGAAAGACAGCGCACTTTAGTACTGGGTCCTACCCGACTGGTACGGAGCAGTGCAGCATCGGCAGCAGCTACTCTGGAAAAGGGCTCATTGCTACTACGGGTATCTTCTGGCTTTCACGATGTTGATTACTATGAAGTCGCGGCTGCTTTGACACGTTTGATCCTGGCGAAGCAGAAGATCCACGATACTCTCTTGTTCATGACCCTCTTACAGACTTCTCTTCGCGATCTCAAACGCCGTGGCTTCAATGTTGACAAGATAATGAACGCAAGGAAGGCAGAGCAGGAAGCTTCCGAGCGTAAACAGCGGGAGTTGCGCGCCGAAGAAGATCGACAGAGGATTGCTTCGCAGGGCGAGGCAAAGGCTTTACCGCCAGGTAAGCTTCGGCCTGCTTATATTCAGAAACCCTCCGCTGATGCATTGATAGCCTACGAGCCGCGACAGTCATCGACGTCCGAAGAAGGATCGCACTCGGACAGAAGAATCTCGGAGGGTCTTGGAAAGCCGAATTCTCCAGGAATTCCGGCAGCCGCACCACCCACTGCAAGGTCGCTCTTTAGCTCGTGGAAGCAGAAGTTGCGAGGCAACCCGTTGGTGCCCCCACCAGCCATTGCAGCCGAGCGAGCTGGTTTGGCGCCCGTGGAACCCGAGTCGCAGAAACTCTTGGAATGGTACGATCCTGATAAACAAGATGCAGTGGCTTCAGGCTCTGGATCAGCTTCAGCTTCAAATTCACAGAGTCAAGGTAAGGCACACATTTGTGCAACAGAGATGCGCTGACCGATCTCTCAGACATTACGCCTCAATCCAACATCAATACAAACGTTTACAAGGCCGTGGCGGCTTCGAGACCCGACCGCTCCGGCAACATCACCAGTCAGGTGGACACCAAGGAGGTGAAAGAATCCTCCTCGTACTGTGATAGTACTCCAGCCAAAGATCTGGACTACGTCACCGATGTGGAAGGCATACGCTTTTACGTTAGTCAATCTCTCGGCCCCGAAGATAACATCTTGCAATTGCATGGTCGGGCCCTCAAACGGTACATTCAGAACGTTATCAAGCCCGTTGGAAAGTGAGCACTAGACCAACTGCAAAATCTGTAGACACCCTAACATGCCGTGCCCAGCATCTACAATGTCGATCCCAAGGCTTTGCATGTCTTTTACGATACGACGGGGCCTCTGATAGCCTTCAACCGATCAGGCAGTATCTTCTTCAACCTCAGATATCATCTGGCATGGCATGGCGAGCAAGCAAACCGGAACGAGTTCGAGACAGCCCTGATTTCAACCTATTTCTCGATGGCTCACGAGGTAAGCATTACCCGTGTAGGTTCACACTTGCACGTATGCATAGCTTACCGGCCCGTGCTCTTGTTTCTGTCACTACAGCTCGCCCATAATCTCGTTCAGCCCCATAATTCGGAACACGCATTCTACACCTCGTCAATTGCGCAGACCTTCTTCATTAGCATGGCGGCCTATATAGCTCAGACCAGTCGAGGAACAAATCATCCGGACTTGGATGCTGAGCCCCGACAACTCTTGATCAAAGATGTGTAGCAACATCCAATCTGCCAGTTAGCGTGTAGCATGTCTTGGTATGAAGAATATTGTGCAGGATGCATTGCACAAGCTGGGTATAGGAATGGAAGCAGGCTATGACGCCTGTGTGCAGCTAGCTATCTGACTGGGCAAGGGCCCACAAGGGAATAGAACGCTTATAGAGCGGAGATGGGCGAGCAGCCGATATTGATGAGTCCGTGTTGATAGCTGTCCAGACAGCACAGCACGTCAGCCTCCTTCCGTCCAAGCCAGCGTGCGCAAGACTTACACATCGCTGCAGAGAACAGGTGTGCTCTTGCACTTGCTGCCAGCACTGATGCCAAGGGGCTAATGGCAAGTATAGGTGAGTGGAGAGCCGACTAGCACAAGACTGGCGACAGACTCACTGTGCAACCAAGGCCAAGGTTGCCGACGACATCAGGCAAAGCGAGCAGTGCTCCAAAAGCCTTGGAGGCTTCTTGCTTCGAAAGGACCTGGTCACTGAAAGAGCAACGCGACATCAGTTGCCCATCACAAGGCCGTCGTCGCATACATGTATCAAAACATACCAGCATTGGATGTTTTTCACGCTGGCTGAGCCATTGCGTTCCTTGAGTATTGGTTGAGCGACAGATGCGCCAATGGCAGCGAGAACGACTGCGAGGAGGTGGAAGCGCATGTTGGATAGAGTTGTGGGTGTGTGGCTTTGAGAATGTCTTGTATCGTTGAAGAGAAGTAGAGATGATTGATGAAGGGAGAGAAAGGCAGAGAGGCTTTCAACAACTGATTTATAGTGGCATTCTGCTTTGACCCATCCCGCTGGGGATCCCTGTTTGTAGCTGCAGGAGGAATCAGCCCTGGACCAAGAATGTCATTTGCCACCGACTCGAGTCCTGGCCGGAAGTCGGAGCTTGGACATTCTCGGTTCGGGCAGTCCATCGAGGAATGGCAACAACAGGCGGTTGTTTACCTGGTGGTCACACTTGGCCGTTCGCTAGTGGATGTCGGCTTGTCATAGGTGTTGGTGGGAGAAAGCAAAGCTAGGATTAGTAACAGGTCCAGAAGTGGACGTTATCATGGATGATGAAAATTGGTGCCTCGAAAGCAGGTGATTACAGAGCGATACATTAAGTGTGTGCGCGCCAATGACGATACAACCATCTTGCAAATGCTGATAAACGAAACGACCGGCCATGGGGTGTATTTGCGAACTTGCATTGGGCCAAATGTGCGAATGAGAGGCCACAGGCAGGTTGCTAGCGCATCTCCTGCACAGTTGATGTCCGTCATCAAGCTGCTGGTTCTGTGTCGTCGAGCCATGACGCCTCGACAGTTGCCCGCACGCGTTTACAATACTCCTTGAGGTTCTCGCGGTACAGGTTCGCAGCTTCCGCGTTGGCGGGGCTAAGAGTTCGAAGAGATACAGAAGAGAAAACCAGGTCAATGTGCTGATCCAGTAGTGCATTCACAGCCCTCTCTTGCAACGTTGCCTTTGCGTGACAACGGGGTTGATCGGGCATACCTGTTCGGATTCGGGTCGTGCAACAGGCTCTGGATGCTGGTGAGGATGGCAGCGACGTCGTATGTGGGTGACCATCGATTCTGGAGGATGTCCAGACACAGCTCTCCGTTGGCATATACATTTGGATGGAACATCTTGGACCTGATAGATGAGGAGCAAGCAGTCAGCACGGACTACCGGCGCACGCTGCATGGACCGGCCAAAGGAATAGCTGGTTACGCACAAGAACTTGACAGTGGGTGGTCGATTGGGATACGTCTCCTCGAACGTCAGGACTAGCCTGAATGTGCCGTCCTCAAACGGCGTTTCGGCTGCGTCCACAGTTGCACATCCACATCAGCTGCCACCGTCATACGACGGGTACAGTCTAAGCATCGAGCAGCCGCGGCACTCACGAGGTCCAAAGATGACTGCATTCCACAGAAGGATGTTATCTGGGCATGGCGCCCCCGACACGCCGCTGGGCGGATCTCGAGAGAGGGCCTTGAAGTCACGGATGAGACGTCGCCGCGCGGTGTCCGACTGCAGCGCTAACGAGCGTCAGCGTAGTGTTGCCTGCGGACTTCACCTAGATCAACGACTGACCATGCGAAAGATCGGACAGGAGCGTTGGAGAGGAGTAGGCAGCTGGCGGCGTCATTGCGTGTCAGGCAAGCCTGAAAAGTGGTGGCAAATGACAGGATAGAAGGACAATACAGCATGCATTTGCATCAAGCTAGCTACAGATGAAGATAAAGCGACATGAAGACAAAGAACAGGTTGATTCGTAAATTTGCTACTTGGAGGCTTTTGCCCCCACTCATTGCCCGAAATGCGAATCTAGATCGTCCATCGTGACACTGCCTGCGGAATAGTCGCCTCTCAGGGATGGGATCCGTCTGTGACCGTGCTTGGAGTCGTTTCTGGCGTGCCGCTGTACAGGGAAAGCAGGCGATGCAAAGACAGTGGCCGACAAGGAGCCACCGTGCGGATTGGATGGGAAGGTGGAATTGAAAGTGTCCAGACGGGGCGTGATGCCAGGTGCGGGTGCATAGGGATACGCGGCCATCATGCCAGGGTATTCCAGCGAGTTTGCAGCAGCGGAGCCAACTGGTGCAGAAACACCTGGCGTGCCCAGGTCTGCGTGCAAGCTCACTTGGCCTTGATACGGCGGGATAGCACCCGATAGCGTGGTAGGCATCGTTTCGCCGAATGACGTAGGATGAGATTGAGCAGCTCCATCGGTCTTCGATGACCGTGCTGCATCGCTGCTGACAGGGTTGTCGCCAGAAGGACGTCGTTCGCTTTCCATGCGCGGAGTAGAGCCAAGGATGGGCGAAACGAGGTAAGACGACATGTTTGGGGACAAATGAGCCGCAGGAGGGTCTGCCGCTGCGAGACTGCGGCCAAGGTCCGACTGCATCGCAGCACCAGAGTCGACAAAGCGCTGACCTGGGTAGAGAGCGTTGCTAGGATAGAGATGATTCTGGTCGGCGTTTCGACGGGTGCCGCTAATGGACGCATAGAGCGGCTCGACAGAGGCAGTATTAGACTGATAGCTGCCCTGGAGGTCTGTATAGTGCTGTTCGTCTGCGAATGGTCGAGGCCCCTGCGTGGGGAACCCTATCGGCTGTGTGACCGAGGCAGAAAAGCCATATCGCGAGCCAGTCCCGCCCGGATGCGAGGCTTGCAGTGCAGACCAGTCCAATCTGCGTGCAGTTCTAGCGCTCACGCCTGAAGACGCCCGTCTGCGCAGCCGCCGCTGCTCGGCTTGGCCTTTGAAGCGGGACGAGTAGAGATGCTCGACCTCGTTGATGTTCTGCTTGATCCAGCCCTGGCTGACCTTGAGGTTGGCGTACGAGAGGCGCGTAAGGAGCACCTGTGCCAGCTGTGGTGCAAATGCAACGCCTCAGTACATTGTCTCCATGCCATGGGTTCACGGCCCCAAGGTGCCATTGATTGATTGATTGATCACGGCCCTTCCCGCTGAGAGGTCAATTCTCTTGATCCACGGCCGACACTGCGCACACTTCTGGCTGGTCACACTCACTCTCGACGTCTGGTACGGTCGCACGTCCTTGGCCGCCCTCTTGAGCGAGCCCGTCTTGCGGTGCCCTGCATTTGATGGGGCCATGGTGTCCTTTTTGTCGAGAGGCCTCCCGCTGACCGCTACTGCAGCTGCGGCCGCTGTCTAGCTCAAGGGAGTAGCGCAGGTCCAGGCTGGTCGACTCCACAAACGCTAGCTGGACGACGCCATCGCGGGCTGTTGGGCCCGGCTGTGTGTGCTCGAGGGCAAATCTGCAGCGCCAGCTTGTGGTGAGGACCTCCGCGATAACGCCACCATCTGAAAGAGATGCACGAGCTTTTGACGCAAGTGCAGCAATTAAAAGGGCTCAGATGCGTCGAGCTGTTGCTCACATACTGCATACTGCTGTCATCAGATGTATCTCTCTTCCCACCGAGATCTGTCTCGAAAACGACAATCAGCCTGTACATGCTGAATGCGGACGAATGCAGACATCGACGGCCACCCCACATCAATGCGGCACTAAGCTGATACTGATCCGTCTTTCTGAGTCACACGAGTTCCGCAGCTAAGTCCAACTACTCAGGCAGTGTCATTGGCCAGGGTTTGCCATTTTCAGGCTTGGCTTTTGGTACCCAGCTCTCTTCCGATAGCAAAGAACAAGAGAAGTAAAAGACGCCATAAAATGAGTCAAGTGCAAGAGACGAACGAGTCTTGTCGCGCAAGGCCAGTTTCTTCAGCTGACTTATACAACCTACAGCCTGTTGTCCACCCTTGCAGAACCTGTCGTTCGCGTGAACTCCGCCGTGCTTGGCAGATAGGCGAACTCCTCTCGCAGGCAGCAAGAGTGTTTCATTATGGAGCCTCCACGCCTCTGAACTCCATCGAGGGGCTCAAAGGGATCTCTGACAGCATCACATGCAGGCGACTGGCTACGTCAATGTTTGACTTTGATCAAGCACATCCCCAGCAAGGCCCACTTTCACGCGTTGCCCCTCTTGAAGGAGATAGTAGACATTTCGAGCATGGTGGAGGTGGTCAACCACCAAGGTTTATGGGTGCAGAACTTCATTCTTGCTGATTTGCTTGCTGGCTTGCGTGAAGTGCAAACTACAGGCTCGGTCAGAGCGGGGACACAGCGTAGCAGAGCTGGATCTTGAAGCAGTGAGTCTTGAGGCAGTAGATGAAGTGGGAGTCAGGCTGTGTTGCAATGCACTGCGGCTAATGTTATGCTGAATCGCATGGGCTAGGGCTATAGTTCAACTAATGCAACCACGATTCGTCGGATTGCGCTGCAACAAAGCCTGCAAGCATAATAGCATCGAATGACTCAGGCTATGAGCACGTCCACTACTACTGTACAGCCTTACCGGTAACAGATCAAGAGGTCTCAACACTACTTGGCAGCCGTCTTGCAAATTCTTGGTAGAGAGCCAGAGGCGACGGCGATAAGCATTTGTCGGTGATAGGCTCTAAGCTATGTCCGCTAAATCCGCTAAATCCGGCTAAAAGCGTGCGCGCTTGCAGAGTTTGCAAAGAGTGGCGCGGGCAATTCCTTCTGTAATGCGGCAGCGTCATCAAGAGCCATGTTATGTTGGCTCGGCATGGCAGAGGTAAAATGCTGACCTCAGCCAGGCACCTGTCTCTTGCAAATCTACCATACAGTACCTATACATCGTGCTTCTGCCAGTGGGAGATCTATACCAGGGCCGAAGTCCACACCCGTGCATGTACCGGCCTCTGTGAGCTCCCTTGCTTCCTCTGCGCATCTGCGCATGTTGGACTTGGGAATTGGACTGCGGTTGGACTGGCGAATGCATCAGCTTTAGTTTCCTGCATAGCGGTGGTACACAGTCACTCTGAACTTTTCGTCCTGACGCCGCGTGGTCCTGTCGCGTCTGTGTCATTGTCTCCAACCGAGACGCCGCTCTAGGTGACGGTAGCTAACTTGACATCACCTGATATGCTTATATGATATGTGCGATGCACTTACACTGAAACTTGGAAAGGCATGCTCAAGGCCGCGCTGGAAGGTCAGTCTCAAGCCATGTACCGGTATTATTTGCCAGTTGACTTGGGAGGACAGGCGACCTTTTAGTGAGCATGAGGAGGGCCCAAGGGGGATTCCTCGCCTACCGTAACCCTGCAGCCTCTGTGTACGGTACATAGTAGTGCGTGTCTGTACGGTGTGGTTCGCTGTCAGCTCCGTGGCAACCACCCCAATCGAGGGAACCGGTCTCTTCATCATGTCAGCCTGGACAGCTGCATTATGCGCGGAGGGCTGGCCCGACCACTCGGCAGCGCCCAAGCCGCACACGCGGACGACACAAGAGCCTGTCGTAACGAAAATCAGTCCGCAGATTTTCGCAACCAGCTTACTCACAGCGTCACGGCTCAGCCACCGGCCAGCATTCTTCTCGCACACATGCTGCACGTCTCATACCCTCGTATGGCCTGGTAGTGTTCCCATCAACCCGTTCCGACGTTGGGGAGACTGAGCGGTCACTGTGAACGCGCTCGTCACACTGCTTAGCAGCACTACGTGTGACCTGGCACAAGAGCTCTGGTACCGCCAATCCACACCACATTGGTTTGCGCACACGTTTGGTACTGTCGAGGCCAGGATACAAGAGCACCTGTCACTCCTAAAGCATATCCGACAGGCCTAGCATCTCCCGAACTTCGGAGACTGTAGTTCCAGTTGAGAGTGGCGGACCGAACCGCAGGAGATCGAAACGATGGTCAGTCTCACTATCACTACAAGCTTCGTGCATCAATACGCAACACGCTAATCTATCATACCTGTCTCTGCAGATTCTCAAAGATGGCACCAAGCATGCTTGCCGCTCCTGCATCACTGGCCACCGCAGCAGCAAGTGTGTGCACTCTGACCGAGAACTATTTCCTATTGCGAAGAAGGGCAGACCAAGCAATCAATGCAAGGCTTGCAAGGAGCGCGGTCATCTAGGGGCCAAGAGCACATGCGAGTGTCAACTCAAGCGCAGAGCAAAAGCCCAAGTCCCAAGAGCTGAGACATCGAGAGCTGCTCAAGACGTCAACGGCGGTGATCCCACTACTGGCGACTTCACTGCCCGTCATCCCGTGTCGCGCAAAGGCAGCGAATCATCGGCCTCGTCGAGACAGTCTCAGTTGCCATCCCGAGAGAGCACGCCGTCTTGGCATCAGTATGCCACTTCTGCCAGTGAGTCATTCGCATCGTTCGCTATCAGCGGCGGCTCAAGTCACGTTATTAACGTCATTGGCATGCTTTCCCTCGCAGGTATCAACTCGAATTCGGGCCCAACACATAATGCAGCATTTGTTCCCGGACCCTCAACACACTCCTATCGGTTGTCTGAGCCTTCTCGGCCAGCTGGTCCACCCTCCGCTGCAGACTTTGGGCATCCCGAATTCTATAGAAGATTCTCCCTCGACTCGCACGCAGACCAGCGTATGCCATTCCCGACTTCCACTGAGATCGACAATCACCGCCCGACTACCTCTGGTACTAGTGACGCTCAATGGTGGCTGAATAGGGCCTTTGGTGCCGTGGGCCATGCGGACGATCATTTCGGGGACATTAACTCGGCGCCTCTGCAACAATCCCCATATTACCTGGGTACACCCGGCCTTTCGCAGCCCAAGTCCAATTCTCCGGCTTTTGTCTGGCATCAAGGGTCTAGTCTGTATCGCGATTATATGGCTTTACAGTCTCACCAAGAAGGTCATCAATACCCGAATATGACGAATCCTGTTCCAAGCAAGAGTCGAGACACTGTAATTGCACAGCACACAATGGCTGGTTCCTCTGAACCAATGCAGCCTCGCATGCAAGCACCCCTCTTCCCACCTCACGCCAACACATGGCCTGGCTACATGGTTCCCTCGATGCAGCAAGCTCAGCCAGGGCCTGCTCAGTTTATTGGCAATGCAGCGCATGCGAATCAGTATAATCACCTCGGTGGCCAGTCTGCCCCTCACAATCTCGGCGGCACTCATTTGGACAGGGAAACATGGAGGGACACCCCGCCAGGTCTTACGTACGATAGTGGCTCGTCGCAGTCGGCTTCAGCCAAAAGCATGTTTGCGTACCAGCCTTTGCCAACACCAGCGAATTTGAACAACTTCAATAATTCGACGAGCGCAGAAACGGAAGGACCATACCCACACGCCTTGTTACCGACAAACGTAAACGACAAGAAAGCCAGTCAGTCACTTGAAGCAGCCGCCGGAGGACAGCCGCCTGCAGTATCTTCTTCATTCGAATCGTTTGACCAGGTTATCCCCAGATCTACCTCCCTCAGCTTGAAGCTTCCCGAGATGAAAAAGGCGCGAGGTCGCGTCAGCCCTGTGGCCGGTGACGGTCCTGCAGCCATTGCATGAATACCAAGCGTGGCCATGTCAACGGCATGAGACAGAGACTCCAGGGGCAGAAGTCGGATCGTAGCTGGCCGTCAAGCCGTAGAATTTACTGGTCGCAGAGTACTATTGTCTCGTGCGCGTGGTCTCGTCCTTCGCCCTTTCTCATCAGGTTCTTCAGGAGAAGAGGTCCTCGTAGGCTCCGTTTTCGAACTTCATCGTAGCCAGTAATGGTGTAGCAAAGGTATACCGAACATTTTCAGTAGCATAACAGCATCTATGCATTCGTATCAAAGCAATCAAATCATTGAGTACCTTCGTACGGAACGGATAGTCGCGTAGTTCAATGAAGAAGCCTGCATGCGCACGTGCAGCTGACGGGCAAAAGCGCGCGACGGAGCAGGCCATTTCAGTGGACCTCTTTGCTGAGGTGCCTGCAGTTCAGGCGTGCGGGGAACGTATCTATTGATCGCTTGTACTGTAGTCAATATTTTGACGACCTGCGCCGCACTTGGTTTTGCCTCTTGACGATCTGCATCAAGCAAGAGGACACTGCAGCGCATCAGGATGGCGGACACGAGCAGGCGCAACTCGTTCCAGAGCGTGTGGATGGACGGCGCAGCAGGCAGGGAGGAAGGCGCCGCAACGCAGACCTCGCCCCGTCAGCGCCAGCAGAGCAACAACGGCAGCAGCGAGTTCGGGTTCACCTCGTTCTTTCAGGAGCGTGCCGCAGCTGCACAACAATTCTACGAAAAGGCGACCGAGCCCAACTATCCTGCCATCACCACCTTCAATAAGCAGGTCACGGAAGGCAACAACACTGTGCCTGCGACCGGCGACGCGGATGCCTTGCAAGGATGGCGCAAAGTCCCGGTCATCGTGCCCATGTGCGTTGATCGCGTGCAAATGACTGAGACGAGGAACATCCTATTGACACACACACGTTTACGCGCCTGGTGACAGCTCGCTGTGGATCGCACTGTCAAGCACAGTGATACTCATGAACAGTGAGTCTGGCGGTAGACCTCGGAGATTCACGAACAGTGCTGATCCGAGCTCGGCATTTGCATCATTACCGTCCAGAATGGATCCTAAGCGACCTTGGTGAGCTCAAGATAGCAGCACAGATCTCCCTTTCATATGCTCACTGACTTGCGCTCTTTCTCGACCGAAAGGTTTCGGCTTCCCAATTGCTCTCACGACCTGTAGGTGCCTCGCAGCCGCGCGACTTGCATAACACCTGTCCGAGGCACGTGTCCTGACGGTTTTCTCTGCTATAGTTCACCTTCTCTTCCAGACAGTCTCCGTGAGGCTACTTCATCGCTATACAACACTGGTAGATGGTGCCAAGGCCCTCGAGAGCAGCGGAAAGATGAACAGAGTTAGCATTTCCGCATGCTATGAGGGTGTCCTTTCGCTGACCCTGCCGGTCGGCTTGTAGGACATTTTCCTGCGCAACATTGTGCCAATTGGCGTACTTGTGAGTTTTTCCATTCGAAACTTTGCTCTATGTGACTTATGATAGCCCTGTTTGGTAATTATGTCATCTACAGTTCAGCATGTACGGCCCACAATGCTGCTTCTGCACCGTACTCGATATACGCTGACGTATCTCACTGCAGCTCTCTAGTGCTTTCAAACTGGGTGTACCTAGTGAGCTTGCAACTCACATTCTCTAGAGGCGCCGCTGACCACCTGGATGTTCTTTAGCGCCTATCAGTCTCCTTCATCCAGATGATCAAGGCAATCACACCAGTAGTAGTCTTGGGTGTTTCCGTGCTTTTCAAAGTCAAGACCGCGTCGAGCAAGTTAGTCGCTATTGTCTGCCTCATCTCGCTTGGTGTCGCTATCGCCAGCTACGGCGAGGTGCAATTTGATGCTCTGGGCTTTTCTGTTCAGGTGGGTTGTGGAATCAGCCAGGAAGATTGTCAATGCTGAAATGACGCAAAACAGCTCTTGGCCATACTGGTCGAGTCGTGCCGATTAGTACTCGTCCAGATCCTATTGCAGGGCATGGATCCAATCACGGTATGTCCTCCATCTGCGCACTATGCCCTTTTTCCACGTACTGACATGGTCCACTTTATAAGTCGCTCTTTTACTTTGCACCCGTGTGCTTGGTCACTAATGCGATAGCACTCGTGTTTACGGAAGGGTGAGCTGACGTGAAGATCAGAAGATTCGTACTAGCAGATGACCGACATGATCTCAGGCTCGCACCTTTCACCTTCGTCAACCGGGTCGGAATCGTGACACTGTTCTTCAATGCCGCCTGCACACTTCTACTCAACCTGTGCTCTGTCTGGCTCATCGGACGAGCGAGCGGATTGGTACTGACTCTGTCGGGTGTAGTGTAAGCAGCTGTCATCCGGGGAGAATAGGCTTGTACGGCCCGCACTGAGCTGCTCTAACGTGCAACTCTACAGAAAGGACATCTTGCTCATTGCCGGAAGCTTTGTCATTCTAGCCTCCACTATCACTGGTACGCAAGTAATTGGCTACGCCATAGCTCTCACGGTGGGTCATTGTTCGAGTTCGCTCGTTGGAGGCGTTTGATACTGAATCGTCTCACATCCGTGCAGGGACTTGTGCTTTTTAAAACACAAGGATGAGTCCGAGATGTGCGTGAGATCCAGCTTGGCAGATGGACAGGTTGTGCGGTATGCGGTAACCGTACGCGACAACGAAAAGCTCCTGAGCTTGGGTCATTGATGCAGGTGATTAGATGGGAATAGATGCAGCCAATGGACATTGCGATAACGATTACTGATGCAGCAAGCAAGGTGGTCTAATGAGCGGTCATATCCCTCCCGCTGATTCCGAAATTCAGTCTGCGCCGAAAATCACGCCTTGTAGTCGGCTTTGTCGGGCTCCCCCTCCGTGCGCTCGAGCAAGCGAGCATACTCCAATAGCAGGCGATATAGATAAGCTGTATCAGGTGCGTCAGCAATTACCAGAGTATCGGGACGTAATCTCATCTCACCCTGCATGTCTACTTCTCGCCAGTGATACTTGGCCCACTCCTGTCCCTGTTTCGCAATCTTCTTGCCGAGCTCGTCATGCGCGCCCTCTCCGTTGGGCCCGCCAACAAAGAAAGCGAGAATGTCGTACAAGTCAGTATAGTCGACCTTGACAGGGATGTAGCTGATGAACAGAGAATCAGCATGTCAATAACGGCCAAGACGGCCAACACGGCGATGGGTACACTTACTGGACCCAAGGCATGATGCGCTGCTGATACCATTCGGGCATGACTGTGCTTTTCAGGATAGCTGAGTTCGACATCAGCAAGCGGTGGAAGCGTCCTGACCAGCCATTGCCATCTAAATTTCGGAAACACACAGAACCGCTTCAGCAAGTAGAAAAACCGGACACAGAGCTTGCAGGGGCACTCACCCATATCAAAGATGTAGCGGTACTGATTGGCTTCTTCCTGACCCATACCTGGCGCAAACTTGAAGACTCGCGCCATTGCATCGCACGTGCCGTCGCCCTCCTGGCAGATCAGCCGAAATCAGCGCAAGCCAGCGTGTCTCCGAAATGCAAGACACATACGACACATTGAGCAGGTCGACCGGTGAAGGCCACGTCAAGATACTGCTCGTTCAGATCGGCCATGCGCTCATCGCTCGACCGCAAGATACCCTCATCGTCTGAATACTGAAGCAGTTTGGTGTTGTCCTGTTCGTTGCCCACTGAAAAGGTGCAGCAAGGTGCAACATGTCAGCGAACTCGCTCGAGGGACTTCAGTGTCATGCAGTTTACGCACTGAGCACTAGACGACTACGCTGCGAACTCCGCCATCGCGAGTCACGGTTGAATGCTGCGCCAGTCGTCGAACCTCGCCAGAGAAGCTTATTGTACGGCTTGTCCTCCCATTTCGGATCTGGTCCCACTGGCAAATGATACTGCTCGAGCGGAGTGACGAGGATATCGGAATGGACAGAGGTCTTCGCCCAAGTGAAGAGAGGATACAAGAGCCAAGGCATCGGTCCATTCCTGGTCAAATGCAAGTCTCATTCAGCTGGGCTAGAGTTTCGAGCGGAAGCAAGACAGCATCGCTCACCAGAGGAAGAAGCCGTGCTGAGTCGCTACTTCAGGATGCTTGCAGACGTCTGATGAATCTTCTACGTCGGTGATGAACGAGCTAACCCGGCATAAGATATCAGCACGAATGCTTCCCGGTCAGGCTGACGAACTTCCTGGGCGCTCACTGCGTCGCGGGTTTTCCAATGGCACTGCCATACATCGATCGCCTCCAATTCGAGCGAGGCGGGCAAGCGACTGACCAGCCAGGATGTTCAGGCAGGTCGCCCGTTTCTTCTGCCTCTCGCTCGCTGAGGAAGCGGCCTTCACGGGCGTAGCGGAGGTACTTCTCCTTATTCTCGCCGGAGATGAAGACGCCTGGACCGTCGTGGCCTGTGAAGGTGACTCTGCGAAGATGGATAGACGAAGTTGCAAAAGTCAGTACTCTTGTAGACTGCTACGAAAGAGTGGAGCCTAAAACGCTTTCGACATCATTAGACGCACTGCAGATCTGGAAGGTACTTTGCGAACCCTCTCATCAAATCTCTCGTCTCTTCGGCCCTCGAAGCGCTTGCCAGCGGACCCGTAATTTCCAGCTCTCCATTCTTGACTACGATAGTAAAAGACTGCGCGCTCAAGCTGAACGTAGGATCATTTGCCATCTGAAATGCCCGGGCTTGGAGAACACGGGGTGGGAGCGCGAAGAAAGGCTCCATGTCACGCATGATCGTGTCGTATTCGTCTACGAGCTGGATATTATTGTCATTGGCGAACTTCCACCTGCGTGTGCGTGCGCAAAACGCCCACGTAGGTCAAGTCAGCAGTCTTTCGCACAATCAGGCCAGCAGATTAAGACTATGGTAAAACTCACCATGCATCGAAGCCTTTTGGCGGCGCACGGTTGTACCGCCGCTTGTATTCCGTCACTGCCTCTGCAAGAGTGGAGCTCTGGTTCTCTAGCAAATCCTCCCAGTCCTGCTCGGCTGCACACATGAAATGAATTTGTCGGCTTTGACTCGACAGATTTGGAAGCGCTCAAAGCACTACATTCAACAACAACTCACCTTTCTCCACCAAGTGCAGGATAGGATGTCTCTGAGGAGGCAAACTCGCGTATATTGCGTCTACACCCTCGCGTGCGTTTGGTTTCGCAGCGGGTGGAAAGTAGAGCAGACCATCTTGCACTGTGAAATGCTCGACAGGCTCGACGGGCACATTGTCTGCGTCGCTGTATCTGAGCAGCTTCTGAGCCCACTGCTTGCCCTGCTGATACGAGCTGAGTGCGGTCCGAGTGGCGCCTGGCGGATAGACAGGTGCAATTGCAGATGGGCGCGCTTCGCCTGGCACGAGGGTGGATGACGACGTTGGTGGAATAGCAGGCGTGGTGCTGCTGCCGCTCGAGCTCCCAGACGGCGCAAAGAGGTATCCGAGCAGGAAAAAAGGCACAACTGCGATGAGCGGGACTCTGGATCTAAAGAGCGCAGTAACGCGAGTTCGTAGAGGTGGGGCATGGTGCGATCCTCCTGCAAAAGGAAGCGATGCGCTACGGTATTTAGGGTACAGCTTGCTATCTTGCGTGTATTGATTGGCGCTGGAAGAGTCGAAACTGCCTGATCTGCCTCCTCCACCTGCTCCTCCAGGCAAGCCAGGCGCACCGTTGGAATAGGCGTTGAGCTTCGATGGCCGCCTTGCGGGCAGCGTCAGGCCTGCACCTCCTGGTTGCAGACTCATGGCTGGCTGTGGCCTTGCACGGCGAGTGATTGATGCCTTCGATGCTTTGGGGACGTCGTAGGATCGATAGTGACGGACCCGAGGTAGTAGTATCGATAGTATCCTACGCTCAGCAGCCGCTCTTCGCCATGAGGGCTGCACAGTCTATGGAGCGAAGCAGATGTCCAGCAGTGGCTACTAACAGCGGACAAGAACTGTTACCGTAAAAAGAGAGAGAAAAGCAGCGAGCGGTGTCTGGAAAGGAACCCTGCTCGCCCTGATCACCCTCCCTCATCATGACACACGGGAAGCAAAAGCGAAATTCACGCTGGAAACTAAATTGGTTGGCGAAGCGGGAGATCACGATTGCATCGGATCTACATCGAGTGCGAGTGGTGTGATGGAGACTTTGAATGCAGGTTGTTTGGCTGTGTTTGTGCGAGTCCCTCTGCTTATTTGGATGCACTGAGTGCTGCTTCTCACGCCTAGCTGTCAGCGCGCACGTGCTTCTCAAACTCCGACCAGAAGCAACTCGACGACGCGCCTGGCATGCCGGCAGACCGGACCACGGGCACAAGGCCATGCACAGTTGCTCTATGCTGTAACCAACAAGACTTGGGCAGCTGCTGGATGGGTGCATCGCGCAAAGTGTCCGATCACGTCGGTGGCGAGGCGTCTGTAAAGGCACTTAGAGCAGCTTTGAGAGTACTCGAGCCGACACCTAAGTAGTGAATCTACCACCAGCAATTGATATCTGCGACATCGCTATTGGGCACTGTGCTGTCTCTATCTCTCATCTTGCTCACGGCCGCACGTCGCGTCTTGGTCCATATTCTGAATATTTGCCCTTGCCTGACCCTGCCGTGGAGGAATGGCCGTCAGAATAGTTCAGCAGGGCTATTCTCGCGGGCACAGACAGAGTTAACATTGGCTCATTGTACACCTTGCCACTCCCTTAAACGTGCTGCTCCTAGTTCATCGCAGCCCGTCTGCTGTTCCTCGCTCTGCACCTCTGCTTCAGCCCAAAACTGCAAATCAGACGCGTAGCACGCAGCACGCAGCACACAGCACAGCTCCAGCTGGGGGGCGGGGCCAGTCACCCCCACATGCGTCGATGATGGACTACAAGGCGGTAGAGAAGCCGCCTACGCCTCCAGCGACGCCCGACGAGGGGCGGAGCATGGACATGGACACGGACGCAGACGATGGTGGCCTCCTCAACGGAGACGCCCACCATCAAGTGCCCGCGACAGACGATAGCCGCCTGCTAGACGTGGACCTCTCGACGCGCAGGGCATCCACATCGTCTGCTTCCACGCTCAGCATCGACTCGTCCTCCCGCCGTCCTTCGTCGACAACACTCCACACGCCAGCCGCAGTCCCAGCGTACCCTGTGCCTAGCTCCCTCGCGGAGCAGCTCGAGCTCAGCAGCCGCGCAGTGACGCAGAGAGTGAGGCTCCTCTTTGGATACGCCAGCCAGACGGTTGTCAACGTCCTTCCTGCGACTCCAGTCGCGTCTTCTTTCCCCTCTGGCCGCCCTCCTTCGCCTTCCACTTCTTCCTCATCCTCCAACTCTGGCCCTTTTAAGTTCTTTCGCGCACCCTCTTCGAGATCCACGTCACCTACGAAACATACACACCCGAATGGCACCTCTGCCGGCTCAGAGGGCAGCTCCTCGCGCTTGCTCACTGGCCACCGCAACAGCGCCAACGGCTCTGCAGTCGCCACTACCAAGCTTCACGACCGAAACGAAGCAAACGAGCCGCCTATACCAGCCTGGCGTGAGCTCTTGCACACTCTGAGCACCGCTCTTCCCTCTATCTCATCAGGGTCCAGCGGTCCCAAACGGATACGAACGCGCACAAGACGTTATCTCATCTTTCTAGCCTGCGTCTCCTTGCTCTGCTACATCTTCTCAAACACTCTTCGCGAGGCGTATTACTCCGCAGCAGTCGAGCGCAGACAACATGTCCTGAATGAGCTGGAGAGAAAGAGACTAGGGCCGCATTTGTCGGAATTCGCCAAACATCCTATCGATGATTTGTTGGCGAATGCGAAAAAGGAGTGGGAGGCCAAAGTTGCAAGACAGTCAAAGACGGCAGACGAGGCGATAGCAGAATATAAGCGACGCTACAAGCGTCCACCAGAAGGATTCATAGAGTGGTTCGAGTATGCGAAATGTGAGTGGATGGCGCGGGACCTGGCTGTGTTGGGTGACCGTCGTTCTTTTGTATAAGAGCTGATTTCATCTTCACTTTAGCCGTGGGAACGGTCCTTGTGGACGAATATGACTCGCTCATGGCATCGTTGGAGCCATTCTGGGCGCTTGAGGCAGAAGAGATCCGCCGCCGCACTTTTCAGATCGGTCTGCAGCCCTCTTTTGCGCTCGTGCATGTCGAGGCGCCCCAAGGCGGATCCGACAAAGGCGGTACATTCTGGGACGCCAATGAAAACGAAGAGCTCATCAAGTACTATGGCGTCGAGCGTGCGCGTGGGTTTGAGCGTATGGTCAGGCCGTTTGTAGGCCGACCGGGCATCGTCAATATGGTCTTTGCGATCAATGAACTCGCAGAACCGAGGGTCTTGGTGCCGTGGGAGGAGAAACAGATCATACAGCAAGCGCTCGCGGACAACTCGACTGTTGATATTCGACAACTGCAGCAGATTGTGCCGAGTAAAGCGAAGAAGTTTTTCCCTGATCCCGTCTGGAAGGGTGATGGCACGACTTGGGAACACTACATCCGAACATGCCCGCCTCAATCTGCAGTCCGGAAGATGCTCACTTCCATGTCGCAAAAAGTCGTTCATCTAGCAGACGTGCTGCACATCGCGTACAATACTTCCACAGACGCAAAGGGACACTTGCACAAGCGCGGCATGATGATTGCAGACACCGTACGCGAAAGTGAAGACGTAGAGCTTCAAATCAACCCGAAACCAAAGTCGAAACGGAAGCGCTCCTCGCTTAAACCGTCTACTTCACGAAGCATGGACTTGCCAGCTGCATGGGATGAAAAAGCAGACGGAAGCCTAGACGCAACCTCTCGTGGTGCCGCGTTTGCGCAAAATAGCATCGGCATGCCTACAAAAGACGTCTATCTCAACACTAGAGATTTTCAATTCAATGCGAACCTTACTTCGCTATCGCATGATCAGCTATGCAACGATCCGAGATCACACGACACGCAGGGTCAATTCTGCTCGGATTTTCGAAGTCTTGACTCGCTCTATCCGGTCTTTTCGCCGTCTACTATGCCTGGCTTTGCCGACGTGGTCATTCCGAGTCGTGAGCTAGCCTACTTTACGTGTCTGCTTAATCAAGATGTACACTGAACTTCGACTCGCAGATTATTATGCTGCTACCGGTCCCAAATACCACCTTGAAGCGCACCGCAAAAAGGTCAAAAAGGCCGTCAAAGACACAAAGACTGGCAAATGGACGCAGCTTCTCGTACTTGAAGACTTTCCAGAATGGAGCGCTCGACGAAACAAAGTTTTTTGGCGTGGCTCGACCACAGGTGGAGGCAATAATCCAGCAGGCAGGCAGCTCGATTATCAGCGCCATCGATTCGTTCGCATGACTTCGGATGCCTCGGACGAACCGGTTGGCATTGTCTTGCCTGCTAAGAATGGCACGAAAGAGCTCACGTATGTCGAGCTATCGAGCCGGAGTGTCAACACGGACGTCATGGACGTTGCTTTCACATCACTAGATGGATGTGGTCATGAGAAGGTTTGCGATGCCGTCAAGAATGGCGGCTACAGGATTGGCGATAAAGTTCCGCTCATCGATGTGACCAAGTACAAGATGCTCATTGACATTGATGGTGAGCCTTTTATATAGCATGCCTAGGGGCGATATGCTGATGAAGAACTGCAGGCATGGCGTACTCTGCCCGTCTGATGGCGCTCTTTGAGAGCGGCGCTGCTGTCCTCAAGTCTACGATCTACACCGAGTACTATTCTGATCAAATCCAGCGTGAGCACCATGCTGCTTCCGGTCATTTCGGAGAGTCGCTGACGATGTCGAGATTCCAGCTTGGTACCACTACATCCCCATCTCTTACTTGTATTCGGAGATATACAACATCTACAGCTACTTTTTAGGTTCCGAAGCCGAAGTCGTTATCGTGGACGATGCAGGAACCCCTCTTGACGCAGCACAGCCCAAAATCGGCAAGTCTGCAATGCCTGGATACCGCTTCCATCCGCACATCAGCGCACCCGACAATCAAGGTGCGCATGAAGCAGAATTGCAAAGGATTGGCACGCAAGGCCAGCAGTGGCAAGAGGAATTCGGCAAGAAGAGAGATATGGAAGTCTATTGTTATAGACTTGCTTTGGAATGGGGCAGGATTTGGCAAAAGGACGGTCCAGTCGGTACCTTCTGAGACCAAGGTGGAGCAATGGCACCTGGACAATATCTGGAGACAACCCCAACCCCTCTTCTCTCTCTCTTCCTTCGATGGGCGCCAAATAGTGCAGTGCAGTTTGCATTTCAGTTCTTTTCTTTTACCTTTGGTCGCAAAAATCGTTCTACATAGAGTTTCTCCCAAGGTACAGCCGCTTTTGCTTGTATCCATTTCATCTTTTCCGCATTTGTTTGTCGTTTAGCATGGTAGAAGGAAGATCAGCGGGGGTTGTAGCACAGCGACAGATGACACAGCTCGTCAAGTCGCAAGATTAGATGCAAATGCAATGTGAAGATGTTTTGCAATAGATTGCGGATGGAGCAGCAACACCCAGAGAAACGAAAATAGTGAACTGGAGACGATCCCAACAGCAGGTCTCCGCCACTCAAAGCGGATGAGAATGAATGGTTGAATGGTAGAGAGTGAGAGTGCTGCCGAACAGCTAGCAGGATACCAGGCGAATGGAAGAGCTCTAATGGTCTATGAAATCAAGCCTTTGACGCTTGAATGCTTCTACAAGCGGCGTTCGACATTCTTTCGGCCGTTGCTGTAGCAAACCAAATTCATGATCAGCAAGGAGGAACAAATGCCAGAAGAAAGAGTATAGTGCGCCACGTACAACCAGTCGGGTTCGTTGAGAGTCATCTCGGGAGCTCCAAAGAGGATGCCATCAACAGCTTCTACGCCGATCATGAAGCTGTGATCTTGGTTTGCAACTTCGTCTGCAACGAGCGTAAACACGAACAAGGTACGCAGTCAGCTGCATTCTCGAACGCGATTTGATGTGACGTGACGACAACTTACACTTGTAGCTTCCGAATCGCCCTCGGGACCAGATGCCAAACTCATCCTTGAGTTTGGGCAAGAGCTGCTTGAGCTGTCCGTCTCGCTCGAGCGAAGGAGTAGGGTAGCCATGGTAAAACTTGCGGTGGTAGATCGAGACAACTTCATCTTCGGCCTTGCACATCGTTGTGTTGATCAGGCCCTGGATGGTATCTGCGATCAAAGTCTCTTCGTTGACTGGCTTCTTGTACGACTGAGAGACTTCGAGCATGATACTCCAGTAAGGGCCTGGACGTTCGGTCTGTGTGTCGACCTTGCTGGACAGCGAAGGGTCCGCAGTCTGGAGAGTGCGGAGCTTGACATCCTCAGGAGGACAATTCAGCGGCGAGTAGTTCGAAAAGATTGTAGCACGGTAGAAGGGAGAGTCGTCCTCGGGGAAGTAGAGCCAGCCTGTGATGCAATAAAGGGATGGTAAGCTGCTCTCCAGCCGACTTTTGCCACCCGGTCACGTGTCACTCACACTTGTCGCCAATACGTTCAGGCAGCTTTCCTCGGAGACCGATTCCAATGACATGGGTAGAAGAGAAGATGAGTTCACTTCCAACCTTCTTCGTAGTCGCGTCTGCCTCATCGATAATCTGTGTGATCTCATCGAGGGGCATGGTGGAAATCATGCTGCGGTATTTTACGCTCGAGCCGTCTGAAAGGTGAGCAATCTTGTTCTTGCCCTCGATACGAGTGACAGAGGTCTTGTACTGGAATCGTTCAGCCGGAAGAGTGCGCGCTACGGCCTTCCAGATGCCACCCGTGCCGTCGCGTGCTGGGAAGCGGAAAGTGGCATTGGGACCCCTGTGGTTGCAGACAGTAGCAAAGAAGCGTCAGCAGGCAGGCGGACCGGCTCAACGAAATGACTGCATCACGCACCAATTGCCTGCAGTCTTCTTTTCGAGCACATTCTTGACGACAAGCTTGAGGGATGGGGCGGCAACACGCTCGCCTAGCCATTCGCATTGCATCTGTGGGAAGAAGTCGCTCATTCAGCAATGTTCCATCCACGAACACACGAGAGAGACAGGGTGCCGAACTCACATCGGTGACAGGCACAGCCCAGACCTTGAAGTTGTAAGGTCGCATGAACAGGTCAGCGAGACCTTTGCCCATCATACGCATGATCCACTCGTCGAAATTCTTGGGCTTCTCCTTGGAGTGTGCGCGGACTGTCTCAACAACAATGCAAGTACACATCAGCGTCGATTGGCAGGGCGCAGGAGATGATGGACAGATGAATTGTAAAGCTCACGCTCAGCGGCGTCAATCATGCCGTCGATGCACAATGCCTGCTCAGCGACAGGCAGCATGGAGATGTTGTTCTGTGGTGCCAGGAGCAGGTTTACGTCAGCCTGGACGGACCTTCTCTAGTGGACGGGCGACGGTGGTATCCCCATAGCCGCTGGGCTTTGCGCGACAAGACACCCACCTGATACGGGTAAGGGACCCAGCAGTCCTTGGAGCGGACGTACGAGACACGCTGGTGTTCGTACCAGTCGTCTTGATTTGGCAATGCCTCGTTGATGACATCCTATGATGTTGCCGGAGGTAGGCCAGAAGCAAGCAACGAAGCAAGACCGTGAAGAAAATGGCGCAGGATCAGCGAGATGTCCGCGTTGATAGAGTGCCACAGAGAAGTGGCTGCACTCACATCAAAGTAGAGGGCGTGACTGAAGATGACGTGACCGCCGACCTGATAGAAGTGAAATGATATCGGTGAGCAGCTGTACATGCAGCATCGCTTGCTAGCGACAGGAATGATCATCACGAACATCGCTGTATGACAGGAAAGCAGAAGGGACAAGGACAGCGTCAGCGGAGATTCAAGAATGAGTACAAGCCGGGCAGGTCTTCATTTGCCCTCGTGTAGCATTCGTGCAACGTTTTGCCACGCGCGTCAAGATGCGGCAGCTTGCCAGTCCAGGCCAACTCACAAGAGGAAACCTTCGGGGGTGGTATCAGTGGAAGCGAGACCACCAGCGACTTCGAACGAGTCGACGACCATGTGGGAGGTGTGCTTGAGCTGGTCGAGGCGTTTAGCGGCGCCGAGTCCGCTGATTTAGGTTGATGGGTTTGCATCGTAGATGGCGGCGCGACAGGGCGGAATGGTGAAAATGTGAGCAAAGAGTCAGCTCGGGTGTGTCTTTACCGCTCTCTGCTGCACTGTCTGCTGCTAGTGTGACCGCAGCGAGCGACACGACGCGTGCCTCTTCATGCTCAAACGAGCTCTCAAGGCACGCCTATCGTGGACAGAAGAGCGAAGACTCACGTGGGACCAGCGCCGACGATGAGGATGTCTACAGACTTCTGCGCCATGGCTGGAGACGTTGGTTGGTGGTGAAGAGAGCGTGTACGGCTTGGGTCGACCTGCGAGGATGGGTTGGCGATAATTCAAAAAAGCAGCCCTCGAGCTCAGGGCGAGTTTGGGCGGGATATGCGCAGATATTCAACGCGCTGGCGGTCGAACGTGCGCTCGGGGGGTGGTGTGTGCGGCTGGAGCTTGAAGAGGTGGTGGTTGGTGTTATAGAGACAGGCGTGCAGTGCTCGTGCCCTTGTCCTGCCTGTCCTCTCCTGTCCAGCCTGCTGTCCTGTTGTGGCTCACGATCGCAGTGGCTCGACGCCACCCGGCCTGCCGTATTCGGAAAGCACGTCAAAGAGTGAAGCAGCCGCGGCACTAGCACTGTGTACACCACCTAATGCATGTGCATCACCAGTCTGATGTCCTGGACAGCCAGAAACGAGCGTGGTTCGCATGTGCATTCAGCATTCTACAGCAATGGTGGCGGAGCTCCTGCGCGTCAACTGCACTCAACAATTGAAGACGGCACTACTCTTGCCTACAACGAACCAACTAGTCGGGGAGTGTCTCTCCTCCCCTACTAGCTAGAGCGAAACAACATCGTCGGGGGTATACTCTACGACTTCGAAACCAAAGTCAAGCGAGAATCATATGGAGAGAACGAAAGAGAGCTTGCTACGCGTTCAATCGCAGCCTTCCGGTTCCCCAATTCCTTATGCCTTTCGGCAAGTCAACGCGTGCGGCTTTATAGGCCATGACCGTGGAACCTGCGCAGCTTGTGTCGATAAACAACCGACCCGGATCCACCAGCACCACCTGTAGTGTATGAATGAGCACCCAGTCCAGACGTGGGTTTGTGGGCACCTGGACTTGGTGATTTACCGTCAGTGGGAACGCCGCCTGTAGGGTGCTGTGCATTGTTAGCGCCAGCAGAGCCTCCGCTAGCACATGCTCCGACCAGTGTACCAGTGCAAAGGTTGGTGGTGTCGCCGCTTAGAGTGCTGTTACCATTGCCGCCACCGCCAGTAGTGGTGCTATTGGTGCCTCCTGTGGGAGAAGGGATGGGGACGGTGCTACCGTCTGAGACGGTGACGCTGGATGGTGCGAATGGCTGACCAGACCATGAGATGCCGCCTACAGAGGGGTACTCGCCGTCCCCGAGAACCGTCACCAGGACGCCGGTCGCAGTAGCTGTGGCATTACCTCCAGCAGGAGGGGGTGTGAATTGCGTAGGAGTCTCGCTCTTGGTCTCGGTGACATTCTTGGTCTCTGTCTGAGTGAGCGTATTGCCTCCTCCGCCGCCGCCGGATGAAGGAGGTGGAGGAGGTGGTGGAGGTGGATGAGTGGGTTCAGGTTCCTTGGTCTTTGTCTCAGTCTGTGTCTGTGTCTCGATCTTTGTCTGTGTCTGAGTGAGCGTGACTGTGCTAGTCATAGTAACAGTAGAGCGTGTCCCTCCAGTAGCTCCACCGCCTTTTGCGCACGTCTTTGGCCCACTTCCACCAGCACCTCCTGTGGCAGTGACGGTGATTGTGCTGGTGATTGTAGACTTGGGAGCCGCACATCTCGCTGCTACGTTGGCTACGAAGAGCGAAGAGAGCAGCCCTGCAAGCGCGAGCTTGAGTATCACGGAGCGGAACGATGTCGACGAACGGGTTGAAGTAGAACGCGCGCCATGGCTACGAGTACGCTGCATGGCCAGCAGGACAGCGAAGGGACGAGTGGATGGACGGGGACCGCGTGCCGTGCGGCGGGTACCAGTGATGTAAGATCTTTGTTTGAAGTGTAACTGGGCCTCTTGGAGGGGGGTAGGGGGGTCGGGCAAGCCAGCCGGTCCAGCTAGTAGATGCCAGCAAAGCAGGCCGCGCAGCAGCAGCAGGGGTTCACCCAGGAGCCCCTCTACGAAAGCCAAAAAGGAGTGCCAGAGCTGAGAGAGAGTCCGTCGAGGTGGTTGATTGATTGATGATGATTGACGATGATGATGATTGCCCAGGCGCGGGCGTTTGACGTGCAACCCGTGCCGTGTGTCTATTTGAAGCAGCAGCAGCAGCAGCAGCTCGGAGGGGTGCAAGTCAGTTCGATGCAGAGCCAGGGCCACCCCAAACGCGCCAGGCGCGAGCAGCTCAGCTGATACGTTCAGAGGCCGCTTGAGCTCCTAGTGCCGTGCATAGCCCCGCGACGAGCAGCAAGCGAGCTCCTCGAGGCCTGGCCTTTGTAGAGGGGGAAGTTGAGAGGCTGTACTCGTTCTGGCCGGACGAGGGCCGCTGTGCGTGTGCTGCTGGAGAGTTAGATTTGACTGGAGAGTCAGTGCGAGCTTGAGCGCGCATAATATGTGTTAGCCTCCTCTGTTCGGTCTTGACGAGCATTTAGACTGGCGAGCTGATTGGCGAGATGTAGAGCAGGACAGCGTGTGGCGTCGTTCTTGACACTCAGACAGACCCGCTTGTGTCGGGTGACTACTCGCGCGGAGACACACCTTCTTCTATGACAGTCTGTGCATTACTCTATAAGTTGCAAGAAAAGAAGCTTGCAAAGTCCGGCAAGCTGCTAGAGCTTGTCCGGCCGTTGTAGATTGCGAGAGATATAGAGCAAGCGCTTCCATCCATTTACGGTCAAGTTCTACTATACATCAACACAAGGTCCTCTAGAATCCCAAGCTACAGTAGACGGTGAAAGCAAGTTGTAAGAATATAAACAAAGATCGTCTCCGTCTTTCCGATATGTAGATGATACAGAGGCGTGGGGCCTTGAAGACCAGGGCAGATAAAAGTGCGGAACAGGTTACAGGCCAAGTGATGGGAGCTCTCGGCCGCGTTTGGCTAGTACAGCCTATTGCGTAGAAAGAAGTCCCTAGAGTTGAATGAAGTCTGCGGTTGGTGGATCTTGGTACGGACGGAGTTGCACAATCGTGCTGTCTTCTACAGGAGCCGGATGAAGCCGTGGGTCGGAGGGGCCGTCCGGTCTCGTTGTACTTCAGCCTGTGAGCGTTAAAACACAGAGTAGGCAAGGAAAGATTGAGAGGAACAGTGATAATCAACGCATCAGCACCGTTCTGATCCTTTTCATGTATCCAAAGTGGCATTCGGACATGGCCGGGTCCCCAGCAAAGGCCGGCGCCCCTGGTGGCCACAGGCGAAGTCGGGGGGAAATGCTCGACCCTTTGGCTTACCTCTTCAGACGCGGTTGATGAAGCGTAGTCTGAGCTAGGCGACATGTCCTCATCGTCTGTTGATGCAGCGAGAGGGATGATCTTTGTAGGGCAGGGCGTTTCCTGGCAAGAAGAACAGGAAAGTCAGCGCAAGAAAGTGGCGGAATGGGCGAACACGTGACGGAAACGCTCACAGGGTTCAGCAGCAAAGTGATGGGTGCAAGACCAAGACGGGTCTGATAGTGCAATGTCGGCGTCATGTGTGTTGAAGTCGGATCCGAGTCCTGTGGTCGTACAGGTCATTTAGTGGACATTGTGCACGCTCGGAGGCCTCCGGTGCACAAATGGCCCACCTCCTGCATGAATTGGGCGAGCAATGCCCTCGCTGCTGCCTTTGCGCGGGAGTGCCTGTCCGCCGAGCGATGATTATCTTCATCCTCGCCGTTGTAGTGTACAGTTTCCAGTGGCTCTCCCGCCATGTCGTCATAGTACCCGCTGTTGACCGCCTTGTTCACACTCGAGACCACTTGCTGCGGCTGCTGCTGCTGATGATGATGGCCAGATTCGGACGGCAAGGACGCCGACAGCTTCGCCATAGCCGCAGCGGTCCTGGCTGCAGACGGTGTCGCACAAGCAGAGGGGGTCCTGCTCGTGTACACAGACGTGCTGCCGCTGCTGCTGCTGCCCCGCGAGAGAGGCCGCCTGTCGATGCTGCTGCCCAGGACGGGCGTCCTCGACGAGGTCATCACGAGGGCGGCCATCGTTCTACCGGAGAGAATAAGAGGATCGCAGCAGCGCGTCGGACAGCCAGTCGACGGCGTGCTGCATGTGTGACCACCAGAGAAGAAGAGCGAAGTCGCAGTTGGTGCTGTTCCAATGATGAAGCCGAGTTGTGTCCACCTGATCACCTCCACGAGCGACAACCGGAACCGGAATGGGCGTCGACCTCTGAAGCGTGTCGACTCGGGTCATAAGTAGGATGGACGATTGCACACGCATACGTCAGTAGATCCACAGCAACGCTCCTGCTCCTGCTGCTGCTTCATCTCGGTCTCTCTCATGCAGAACCGAGGGCAACCGAAAGAGCTGCAAACTGCAAGTCGTCAATCGCAAGGGCACACTCGTCGGCTTGTAGACCTACGAGGTCCTCTCATGACGTACTATCTGCCTAGAAAGGCATCGCACTGCCTTTCACACGGTTCAAGGGAGCCTGGCCTACCTCCGACCATCAGCAGCAGAGCGTGACCAAGGCAAGACCACCTTCGTCGCGCAAAAGGAGGGCAAGGCAGCTACACTCCTGCTGCTGCGATGCGATGCTGCTTCTTCTGTGTCGGAGGTAGGCCGCACTCGCGCTGCTGACCTCCAGTCTTGTCCGGCTCGCTCGCTCGCTGCTGCTGCTGCTCTGCTTCTGCAGTCTTGCAACCGAGACGCGCTCAGCAGAGTCTTCACCACGCATCTGGCACGACTGAACTGAGACGCACAGTCATTTCTAGACTCGTCAATTGCAGGATCGCGGCTGGTCTAGTACACGCTCATTACTGCGCTCCTTGGAGGATGCACCGCACTCGCGTGCAGGATATCAAGACCAACGGCTCTCAACTCGGCACACAACGCCACACTACGAACAGCACGAAGAGCACCGATATACCCACGAGGCAGCTGCCTATCTGAAGCAGTGCTCACTCCAAGCACCCTCTCACGGCGACCTAGCAGCTCTCCGCCCGTCCGACTTGCATTCAATTCGAACTTCTACTCTCAAACCATGGCCGCCTTCAAATTAGCCACTCGGCTGCTCTTGCTCCAAGCCGCGAGCATGCTCTTTTACGACAATACCAACATACTTGTACACGCAGCGTCTACGTGCGCCAAAGTGACCAGCACTGTCACTGTCACTTCTACATCGGGTGGTGCAGCAGGCGGCCGTGCCGGTGCTGCTACTGGTGGAGGAGCTGGAGCTTCGACCTGCTCTCGTAGTACGACGACGCTCTCTAGTACTGTGACAGTTACACGGACGCATACCAAGACAGCAACCTTTACAGAGTCAGCGAGTGGAGGCGCTGGGGATAGTCCAGCAGGAGATGGACCTGTCACTGTCACGCTTGGTGGTCCGTCAGACTACCCGGATATATTGCCGGGAAATGGAATGGGAGGCGTATACGGCAACACGAGCATAGCCAGCACTGTAACATCTACGAGCACGAAGACGAGGACAACGACGAAATCGTCGACTTTGCCGCCAAGTGGCACCGGCACCGGAACTGGAACTGGAACTGGCTCGGGCACTGGAACAACTTCCATTCCGTCGCCAGCTTCGCCGCCGTCCTCGACAGTGTCCTACGTCACGCCGACCACCAGTGCAGGAGGCAGTACTACTACTCTCCCCGCACCAGGTGGAAATACCACGACTCCCGCTCCAGGCGGCAACACAACCCTCTCAGGCGGCGGCGGAGGCGGAGGAGGGGGTGGCACTTTCTCACCTTGCCAAATCACAGTCTACACTTATGCTCCGGACAGTGATTGCGCAAATACTTTTGACACTGCTGGAGCGTGCGGCTTTTCGACATACTTTAAAGACGTGGTCGGAAATGGGATGCCCAGGGTCGCTATGCCCATGCATATCTTTGATAAATATGGGGCTAGTCAGCACAATACCCTGTGTGCGAGTGAGTGGTCCTCATTTTCCCCGGACATGCATGATGGCGTGCATTGCATGCATGCATGATCACGCCCCATCTCTGAAGATAGAATGTGCGAGTTGATGGCTAAATCTTCCCTTTGAATCTGCTTTCGATTCTCTTTTGAAACCCTAGAAACGGTCACTATCAAAGGCGCGAATGGTTATGTCGGCAAAGCGCTGGTCGCAGATCGGTGAGTCGAATCGATACAGACACAGTGTTTTCTTGATAGAACCAGACACACGACCAGGTCTGATCAACTTCACTCACTCTACTGTTGAAAATTGCAGAAACACCGACGTTACCATTGATCTTTGCATGGGACTCTGGGGCCAATTCGGCTATGATTCAGGTGGAGGCGTGAGTGACTGTGTCCATCGTTAAAGAAGATTTTCAAAGCAAATGGGGCAATTGACTGATTCACATGTTCGAATGCCTTGTGTATCTGTATTGATTTCAGCGGTTCGAGGCACATTACTCGTTGGACATGTGAAGACTTGCGATTGCTTTGCACGTGGCGGTTGTGCGCGTAAAGATAGGCTGCACGTGAGTGGCGTTGTCTCTTGGCGGCGGAGTGTTGTTCGAGACAGGTCGCACGAGATGTGATGCAGCAGTCCTAGACGGCGTCAATATCTCACTGCTGCTGTAGCTTTCTTCCTCTACTACTCGTTGCCTTGCACCCGCGCCTTGCCCGCTATTCTGATCGAGGCAGGCCTGAGCGAAACAAGAAACGGCGAGGAGCCTCTGAGCCGCGCTCCAACCGCACCCAGGACACGTCTACAACGAGGACACCACCACCAAGCAAGGCTCCACGCTCACGCTCATTCCCCGTTGGGGGGGGGGGGGGTGGGGGGGGGGGGGGGGGGGGGGGGGG